>WMED01004957.1:0-13778 GCA_019650415.1 Pipa parva
GGGCTTGTATCCTCAAACCTGTGCCCACAGCCACAATCCTGGTATGCCTAGATAGTTGAAATTATGTACTTTTAGTGTATATATACTTTGTGGGGGTTATTCACAAGGTAAAGAATTGTTTTTTTTTAAAAAAAAATTGCAAGGTGTGCATACTAGGTATATTTTTTTTTTTTTTTTTTTAAATATTGTAAATCACTAATTTCAATTAGGGGTGTCTACTGGCCAGGAAAGGGTGTCTTCTGATACATGGGTGGTATCGTTGTAATCAGGAGGAATGGGGCTTTTAAAAACAGTATAGTTTTACCAAGAAAACATACTTTTTCTGTTAAAAATAGAGACAGTTTTAAGAGAAAATATAAATTTTTAAAATTTTTTTTTTTTTACATATTTCACCCAAAATAATAAGGAATCCAAAAAAACAATGACAAATCAAACATTGCATGTTAAAGCCCAAAGTGTGCTGAAAAAAACAATATATAATTTTCCTGGAAATTACATTGCTTTCCCTGCAAAAACATCAGTAAAACACATACAGCGCAAAATGCTTAAAAACAGCATGGGAATAAATGGTGAACAGAAAAAAATCGGCTCGTAGTTAAAGGCACAAAATTGTTTTGTGATTTCAAAATTGTATCACCAAGAAAATGTATGTTCTTATTGTAGATAATAGTTTATGTTCAATTTGATAGCATCCTTTGACATCCTAAAAGGATTCCTTCAAGAGGAAATGTCCTCCTCAGTTTCGTATTACATTTGTGCAATGTTGCATTTTCAAATACCCTCATGTTTACAAAATACCTTTCTTTCACTTCTATGGTGCTAAACTCATTTAGGCTGGGTTCACACGAGCTTATGGTGCGCAGCGCATCATACGCTCATATATATAAAAAAAATACGGCTTCATAGAAGTTCCTAGTTCCAGGCACAGGAACGTATGAGACTCATATGCTGGGTCCGGAACACTATGGGGGGAATTCACCATTGAAAACTTTCACCATTCACCTCCGAATCCTTCGGCACACTTCGCACATGGTGTTATGCGCTTGCTGATGTCCTGCACGCGGACATCTGCGAATGCTTTAAAGGGATTCCAGTCTCGGCGATTCCAGTCTCACTTCGCTTAATGGTGAATTCCCCCCTATGTGTCGCATTTTGGCCAGCATATATACGCTGCACTCAAAATGCGACACACAGGAAGTGATGTGAACGCTGAGGGAGCGTTCATACTGTAGCTGGTAAGTACGTACAGTTGAAAAATACGCTCTGCATATTTTTCTTTCTATTTTTTCTATGCGAATGTATGATGCACTGCGTATCATATGCTCGTGTGAACACAACCTTACTGTCCGCTTGCCTTGCAGAATTTATACTTACCCACATGAAATTATGACAGTATACCTACCAACTTCTCTCTCATCCTAAGCTTTACACCACTGCAACTATGAGAGAGATTCTTCCTTTTGGAATGCTATCAAGTGACCAACTACTGTAGTAGCCTTATACGTATTAGCTAGAATTAGCCAGGAAGTTAATAGTACTGATTTTGGAGGCTGATTTTCAGGTATTTAGCAACAGGTATAAATGGTGTGCTGTATAATATTATAATATACTGTACATACAAAATGGTGTTACTTTAAGAGGGATTCTAATTGCTTGAGAGTTCCAAGAAGCAAATAAGAATTTTGCGGGTGTGCAACCTCACAGAGATGCTGCCCGTCTGCTTCCTTTTGATGTTTATTTAAAAAGCCTGTTGATCAAATCGCTGACAGGATGCTCAAAATAGATCCTGTGTAGACTAGGGGCTTCTGCAGGAAAGCGAATATGAATTCAAATCTACTGGAAATAAATATATATGTATTGCAAACATTTTTTTTTTTTTTTTAACAGTGGTGATTATTTGACCAGGTTACTGTTGTAGACTGAACTGTTGCATTCAAGTAGTTTTCTGATTTTTGGGATAACTCTTCATGAATCCTTAAAGGGGACCTAAATGTAAAAAAGAAGAAAAACTTATTAAAAACCTTACCTGATATAGAGGTGAATTGATACAGTCAGCATGAGCTGTGCTGTAATTAGCTGGCACCCAATGCTTCTTCATCAGTGCAGGCTAACAAAGAAGCCAGCGTGAAGCTCCTCCCACTTGTTTCATTGGCCTCACACATCATCACGCTCATTGCGGGGAGCGTTCTCATTGTCCTCCACAATGAACATGATGTTTCAACAATTTATCACAGACGGTGAACAAGTGGGGAGGACCTTCACACGGTCTTCTCAGTCAGCCTGCAAAGATGAAGAAGCATCGGGTGCCCGCTAATTATAGCACAGCTCATGCTGTGACTGCAGCGATACACCTCTATATCAGGTAAGGTTTTTAATTACCTTTTAAATTCACTGTCTTGTTTGGAACCAAGGCAATTTGCAGAGTAGGATTGTGTGAGTTTGGGGTAAGAAAATACTTATTGATGATAGCCCTTACCTTCCTGTAGCCTTCTACTTCAATGCTTTGCAGTTCTTAAACAGACACCAATGACTGTACAAAGGAAAGTCTGTTAGCCACCTAGTTTTAAGTACATGTGATAATGACAGGTTTAGGCTTACTGATGTTGCAGAATTAGATAAAAGAAAAATCAGAGGTTCGAAGTGAATACTGGTCTCTCCCTCTCCCTCTGTTGCCTCTGTGCAGGCTTTTACTTGTGTGCAGCATTTGGATTACTAAGCAGACTGATGTGTTTTAGGCTGTTCATCCGATCTCTCAGAGCTACCCTGCATTAACTTTCCTGAAAAAGATGAAAGTGAATTTTAATTCATTTTAGGAGGGAGATATGCTCAGTTAGTGATCATATCCTTTGACTTTATGGGGAGGGGTTAGCGTTAGCTAAAAACATCTATTCCAAGTGCTTGTGGTTTTTTGTTTTGTTTTTTGTTTTTTTGTTAATTTCCAATGACTATTCAGCAAAACCTTTCATTTTATTACTGAACTTAATACTAGGTGGGCAATCAATAATAGAAAGCTTTTTTTTCTTATGCTTTAGAGTCCCTTTAAGACCTGTAATTGTGACATCACAAGCCTTTCCGTGTGAGCCTGCATAAGGAAGCCATGGTCCCACTTCTGTGCATACCTGCATCATGCGGGCAAATACATTCATAGTTCATAGATTTAACTTTAAAGATAACATATTTACAAGTGCTGTATAGATGCATGCAAAGTCAAATAAGATTTTTTTTTTTTGGGTGTTGCTGATCTTTTAAGATTGAGCTTATTTTAATTCAGATAACTGTTCAAACTTTCATGAATACACCTCATAATGTTTTGCTTGTTCCATCTTTTGCAACACAACAATACAGTCTTGCTTTATGACTGCAGTTAAGCTATGTTTTGTAATTGTAAAGCCCCACCTGGCATTTTGTTATGGTATCGTCACGTGTTTAATGCCTCAAAAATCTTGTACCTTATTACAGACTAGAAATATTTAACCTCAAACCTGCCACAGTCTGTTCCTATAAAATGGCTTAATACAGGAGTCGGCAAAGTTGTTTTGGGAGGGAGCCATTTCACTGCCTCCTCCAGCGGCGACAAATATCTTGTGAGCCGCCGGAGGAAGGAGGTGTGCCCTCTCCAGACCACATGACTACCGACAGTCAATCAGAAAAGCCGTGGGCGGGGCTTCGGCAGTGTGCTCCGAGCCACAATAAGGCGGCTAAAGAGCCACACTTTGCCGACCACTGGCTTAATATATGGTACCAAGACTATACCATTTTAATTTTTTTTATTATTTTGTCCTGGCAAACATTGGCATAGTGATTGAAATTAAAGGCCCATATAGAGGCACAAATTATTTTCTTTCAAAAAATAATTTGTTTTTTGCTGAAATAAGAATATTTATGCACGACTGATTTCACTGTTTCCCTTCTGTACTAAACTACATACATTTTTCTGTTTTCGGCACATGAGGTTTCAAGTGATAATGCCCCTTTTAAAAATCTAAGATGGTAGTATGTCAATGGTTATTTTAAAGAAGTATAACAAGATTACATACTTACCTGTTCAATCTACCAGCAGTACAATAACTGTAATGCTGCTAGATCAGTATTCATCTGACAGTCCTCAGCCCAAGATTAACCCACTGCTCCCAGTGGGTTAACCCGAATTACAGTGGGTTAATTACATCACTTCTCTTTGCTGATGACTTCCTTTTGTGTCTGCTTCACTGTACTTGCCTCACCTGTGCTAACCACTGCCTTTAGAGCGATCAGTAAAGAGGCAATGTTACAGACATGATCCCTGTTTCTGCACATTATTAAATCTAAAAAGACAAATTGAATTGCAAATCATGCAAGGTTAAAGGTACGTTTAATTTTTTTCTGTTTAGTGTCCCTTTAACACTCAGTGTTATGAAATAGTTTTTGAAGATAATTAGGGTAACAACACTAACCTGTTACACTATCTGTTTTATTTTAGGTGAGTTTATTTGTCTGCAGAAAGAAGACATCCTGACACTTTTCATGGTATGTATTATTGCAGCAATTTATAGTGAAAAATAATTATGTTAATTATACAAATATACGTAATTAAACCCTGCTTAAAATTATTTTTTAAATTTTTTTTCATAATGGTATAAACTCTATGTCCTCTGTTTTTTTTTGTTTGTTGTTTGTTTTTGATTTCTAATGAAAAAATACTACCCCTCTCGACTTGCAAATTTTGGTGGTGTGAATTTGGCTGCAAAATACTTTTTGATATCTTATGCAAAAGTAAAAGACTGTAATATGGTCATTATTTATATTAATGTTGCAATTGTCTGCTGCTGTCTTCTAAACTGTACACATTTTGAAAAAAATTGTAGGAACCACAAGAATTGATATCCTTTTCAAATTTTATTAACTGAAAAAACATAGCTTTTTATTTATTATGTGTATGTAAATAGCAATTACATCTTCCACAGCTCCTTTAAGAGATTAACCATTCAGTTTTGTCTATGCACCTGTGGAATATTAACTTGTTCCTCTATGCAATCATTCAGACTCATGTGATTTTGAATTTTGGGAGGTAACCAGAGTATACAGAAGGAACCCATGCAACTACCGGAAGAACATAGAAAATCTTTGCAGAGAATAAACACTCAAACCGACTGCTGCAGGGAAGCAGTGCTAACTGCTTAGCCTCTGTCCATTATGATAAAACTTCACATATAACTATTAACGTGGTATACCTTCTAACCATAACCTCATCATCTTCCTTGCTAGCAAATACTGGGATGCAGATTAGATTTCCCCTGTTGTGTACAAAATGTTTTGATATGTTCTAGAAAGTATATCCATAAGGGTAAAGTTGCATTCAGCACTTAGAACTACTGCCTATTCATTTTAGTTTTAACCACAAGCGAATCGCTTGCACATTCCCAAGTTTTATGACTCAGTAATGCTTACATTTGTACTTTTTAGAATTTTACTGTCGGTTGAGTAAAAGTGAATACGGAACTGCTGTGGTGGTAAAACACTAGCATTTTAGCCTAAATATCTGTACGTCACCAGAGCATTTGACTTAGTTCCTTTTTATTTAGGCAAAAAGCTGCAGAAAATTAAACATTTTTTTGTCTGTGCTGGAACATCTTAAACTGTAAAAAAAAAAAATGTATTTGCTCCCTTACCGATTTCCACTATTGCATATTTGTCACACTTATTGTTTTTTGTTCCAAATGTTATGTTGTACAAAGGGAACCTGATCAAACCCATTACTCATTTTAGAATGATTGCTGCAGTGACTGCAGTTTGTTTAATACAAGCATTGTTAATTTTAGAAGCAGTTAAGTTTGACAAATATGTAATAATAGGAAATCTGAAAGGGGCAAAAATAATGACTATAAATGGTAAGAGTGTGCTTGTTTCAATGAAACAAATAGTTAACTTTTAATATGTGTATGTTTCATCATTTTACAGTTATAATAATGCAATTAAATAATTTTTATTAATGGAAGACCACTATATAATATAGAAATTGTTGGGCTTCATCTGCACAGAAAATTAAATAAACTAGAAGCTTGGAAATTAATGTGAACTTTTTTTTTTTTTTATTGCTGAAATAAAAAAAGTATGTTTCAGCATAAACATTTATTTTCAAACCAATTACATTTTCTACAGTTACAGATTTAACTGCTGATCTTTAGTAACCATCGTGTAATAATTACATTCAAGGGCAACTTGTGTGTCTTATGCAAATTTATAATATTTTAATACTGTAATGAAGTGTTGTAAATGTTAATTTTGAAAAGCATAAATTTACTAGGAGAATATAGCTTACTAATAAGGGTTTATTTTAGTGGACTTGTTTGCATTTATCCTTAAGAGTTGGTTGTTGAGAAAAACTCTTGTCATCACCAATTCAATTTACTGTGCTGTTTTTTCTGTAATAAAGTAATGTCTCTCTCTCTCCCCCTTCTTCTAGGATTTTTTCATAAGTATGTCTGAAACACTAAAATACAATGATGATGAACACAAAACGGTATTTTTAAAAACACTAAATGAGCAACGCTTAGAGGGTGAATTTTGTGATATTGCCATTGTTGTAGAAGATGTAAAGTTCAGAGCCCACAGATGTGTGCTTGCCGCTTGCAGTACTTATTTCAAGAAACTTTTCAAGAAACTGGAAGTTGACAGTTCCTCTGTAATTGAAATTGATTTTCTTCGATCTGATATATTTGAGGAGGTTCTTAATTACATGTACACAGCAAAAATTGCTGTCAAGAAAGAAGATGTGAATCTGATGATGTCTTCAGGCCAGATTCTTGGAATTAGATTTTTGGACAAGCTCTGTTCTCAAAAGCGCGATGTTTCCAACACTGAGGACAGTTCAGTTTCTTCAAAAAATAAATATGCATATGAGACAAGTTTAAAGATAAGCCGCCCAGTTGGAGAGGTCAATGATAATCAAGATGATGAGGTGGAGGAGATTGGAGATCAAGATGATAGTCCATCAGATGATACAGTTGAAAGCACTCCCCAAAGTCATGAAGAGGAAAAGTCTCCTAATTCGCAATTACGAGTCCAGGAGGCTATTCTCAAAGAGCTTGGAAGTGAAGAAGTTAGAAAAGTTAATTGTTTTGGGCAGGAAGTTGAGGCAATGGAGACAACTGAACCAAAAGATCTGGGTTCTCAGACTCCTCAAGCATTAACATTTAATGACAGCATAAATGAAGTAAAAGATGAACAAGCACCTGCATGGAGCACAGCAACAGGGGATATGAAATTTGAGTATTTGTTGTATGGTCACAGAGAACAGTTTGGGTGTCAAGCATGTGGCAAAACATTTACAGATGAAGCACGACTAAGAAAGCATGAGAAATTGCACACAGCCGATAGACCTTTTGTTTGTGAAATGTGTGGCAAAGCATTTACCACTCAAGCTCATCTGAAGGAGCATTTGAAAATTCATACAGGGTATAAACCTTACAGTTGTGAGGTGTGTGCAAAATCTTTCATACGAGCACCAGACCTGAAAAAACACGAACGGGTCCACAGTAATGAGAGACCATTTGCATGCCATCTTTGTGAGAAAGCATTCAAGCACAAATCTCACCTGAAAGACCATGAAAGAAGGCACAGAGGGGAGAAACCTTTTATTTGTGCATCATGCAGGAAAGCATTTGCGAAAGCCTCAGACCTAAAACGACATGAAAACAATATGCACAGTGAGCAACGCAAACAAGTCACAACTAGCGCCATTCAAAGTGAAACTGAACAATTACAGGCAGCCGCTATGGCAGCTGAAGCAGAGCAACAACTGGAAACTATTGCATGCAGCTAAAATGTTGTGACAGTATTTACCAGTGGATATTTTATTTAATCAGTTCTATTTTGCACCTATACAGTAAATGTTTAGACTTCCACTAAGTTAGCAATGCAAAGACAATTCTTTTAGTAAAATGCATAATACAGTTTTAGTACTGTTAATTGTGCTTCTGTGTTTGACGCAGTGGGATGAAATGTTCATGATATGTGATTTACACTATTTCTGCTACACATGAAAAAGGAGACCCGATAAAAATAACCAAAAACTTTATTGGTTAAAACTTTTTCCTTGTCTTTTTTTTTTTTTTTTTTCCAGATTTAAAATGAATAACCAATTACACAACTTGACATAATTAAATATTTTAACATGAAAGAACATTGTAAACAACATTTTTGGAATGTGTCTTATTGTAAGAAGTATATTTCCTTACTTTACAAGTTGCAGTAGATGACTGACTTTTGTTTTTGTTAGCATTGAAATCATATAGTGATATCTTTTTTGTGTGTGTAGAGAAACATCTTAAGGATTGTAAATGTACTACAAATTTAAGGTGTTTTTTTTTTTTTCTCTTTCTTTTTTTTTAACTTTCTTAAAGGGTTATTACCAATATTGCATTAATTGATGTTGTACCTAAATGTTTAGTTTGTTTGAAATATTTACACAATTTTAATCTTTTTTTATTTTTTTTAAGAGCTCTAAATTTATGCTTGCCAATTAATTTAGAAAATGTAAATAATGTCATTCAGATTGGCATGGCATTTATTCCTAAACATAAAATATGATGGTGAAAATTACAGTTACAAATTGTTTGTTTTTTTTCTTTCCCGCTAGTTGTAGCCATTTATCTTTTCTCTGTTGGTTAAATAAACCAACACTCTCTATGAAACTTTGGATAATAATACATATTCATGAAGCGCCTCAAGCCTGGTTTATAAAAAGTGACTGCAAGCAGGAAAGAAATGAACAACACAGCAATAAAAAGTATGAATTTTAGAAGACTTAAATTACTGCATTGGAGTAACTGCCATTTTAACCAGGGCTGTTGAGTCGGTAAGCCAAAGCCCAACTCCGACTCTTCAATTTCCCATGACTCCGACTCCCTCGTTCATGCCGCATGTTTAAGAGATAACTTAATTTAAGCTTTTTATCATCCTTTTGATACAATAATCAAGCTATTTAGGTAGAACATAAAATATATTTATTGGATACAAATTTGCAATTTATTAAAGTTTTTTGTGTTCTAAATTAGAACACAAAAACTTGCAAATATGCAAAACGCTGCAGTAAGTGGGGAAAAAAGTTTTCAACAAAAACGTTGAAAGCTAATTTTTATAGTGAGCAAACTTCTTTAATCCTGTTTTCTCTAGCACAGTGTTTTTCAAGCTTTTTTTCTTCAGGGGAACCCTTTGATGTAATAACATTTCTGGTGGAACCCCTAGAAACCCGGAAACCCTAGAAATCGCGTGATGTCACTGACGTCTACATACCCAACAGGTCACAGAGGGAGGATCCAAGGCTACGATCTCTCTCTGATGCGTCGGGTAATTATGCTGATTGCTAATAATGTGGTCTCGGTCCCTGGTAACAGTGATCACTGTCCGATCACTGTTAGTAGAGACTGAGGCCGCATCATTTGCAATCAGCATCATTACCGGACTCAGAGAGAGATTGCATCCTTGGATCCATCCTCTGTGACCTGTCGGGTATGTAGATATCAGTGACATCACGCACGTTATGCGATTTCTAGGGTGCTGATTGCTAATGATGCAGTCTCTGTCCCTGCTAACAGTGATCAGGGCAAGTTCTAGCGCTGGGCGATGTGGGCGACTGCCCAGGGCACAATCTATTTGAGGGGCGCTGATGCCCACATTGCCCATAGCCAAACTCGCCTCCTCCAGCATTCCAGTGACGCACCTCCTCTGAGCGCCGCTCCACAATGAGGTAAGTGGAATGCGACGGCGCTCCTTGGCTGCTTTGGGTCTTCTCAGCTCTATTCGGCGAGCCGAGAAAACTCAAAGCAGCCAAGGAGCTCCGTCACATTCCACTTACCTCATTGTGGAGCGTCGCTGGAACACTGGAGGAGGCGAGTGGGGGACACCGGACAGGGGGCGCGGAGGGGGTCAAGAGACTGTTCAGCCAGGGCGCCCATAGAGTCAGAACCGCCCCAGACAGTGAACGCTGTCAGATCATTGTTACCAGGGACAGAGACTGCATCATTACCTGGCTCATCAGAGATCGCAAGGATGTGATCTCTCTCTGATGAGCCGGGTAATGATGCCGACAGCTAATGATTCGATCTCTGCCCCTGCTAACAGTGATCTGGCAGCGATCACTGTTAGCAGGAACAGAGACCGTATCATTACCCGGCTCATCAGAGAGATCGCATTGATCTCTCTCTGATGAGCCGGGTAATGATGCGTTCTCTGTCCCTGCTAACAGTGATCGCTGTCAGATCACTGTTAGCAGGGACAGAGATCGAATCATTAGGTATCGGCATCATTACCTGGCTCATCAGAGAAAGATCGATGCGATCTCTCTGATGAGCCGGGTAATGATGCTCATCAACCAGTGTGTCGCGGAACCCCGCGGTTGAAAATCACTGCTCTAGCAGATCTATGATGAACGCAGCCATTCCTTCCAGTGTCTTTTCCTCTGATCTGTAGCAAGTAGCTTCACTACTGAGCATGTACATAAAGTTCAGCACACATTCATTTCAATTAAGAGCCTAGATCCTTATATAAGGAATAGAACAGACCTTTACAATACATTTCATTATTTTCCCAAATTCTTATGAAAATATATTCAGCATATACTTAAATGAACTAACTCTACCAATGTATTATATATTTTGGGAGTCGGTCCATTTTATAACGACTCCACCAAAATGGGCCCCGACTCCATGACTCTGACTGCACAGCCCTGATTTTAACTAATATTGCAGTTTGTTTCTGGTGTTACTGGTTCTTTAAAGTCACCAGACTTCTTATCTAACATATCCCATTGATGAATCTTTCTCTCTACTTATGTCTTGTTTGAAATGCTGTGACATGAGTTAGTGGCACACAATGTTGTTCACATTCATTTAGTCATTAAAGTTTTTCTTGAGGCCAAAAGTAGGCAAACTGTGAAAGATTATCATAGATAACTTAAGAGATGATTCTGCTCATTTTATTGTATCAGCATTTTCTAGGGTTAATTCCCTCCAATAAGATTAAGGTGAATAGTACTGCCATACGCAGGAGAGTTTTTTTTCTTTTTCAAAAATATATCGAATTACTCTGTTTATGAGTGAAGAACAATTAAATCATTCCACATTCAGTTATTGAACATTTTTATTGCTACCACCCTAAGCAAGATGAAGTCAAATATAGTGATCATGGTAAAGGAACATGTGCAGCTTTGTGAACCTGGTAGCAGCTCTTTAAACATGCTGGCGATGGTAGATACTCTCTTAAAATTGTAAACCTATAACAAAAGAGAGCTGAAAGAGTGAAAACGATTAAAATGTATTCTACAAGGAAAACAAACAAACTTTAGGTGCAATGTTTATAAAATGTACTCATGCCTTTTTTTTATGCCTTTTTAAATTATTCACATGTGAATATTTTCACAATTAAATATAATTTACAGAATGCATTATGAATTAATGTAGCTTTTACATCCTGCCTAAAAGTACACACAGCATCTTAAAAAGTTGTATACTTCTATGAGATAGATATTAAAATGTTAAGTCAAACTAAACATGACGTGTAAAAAAAAAAAGTTTACTGCAACCCTGTCTTTTAGCATGGATGTTTTGTATATTTTAAAATAAAGTAAATACAATTTCTTTAGGTTAAATTTCCCTTAACTGTAATATAATTAACTGTGCCATTTCAACACCTTTCAAGTGATGTCAATTTCTTAGCTTCACCAACTTATTTCTGCTCTACTCTACACCCTTTTCAGCTTGTGTAGCTTCTGTTTAGAAGTAGTAAAATATTTTGCTACTGTTTCCAGTTTAAAATAATGTTTGAAATGTTAGAGCTTCTCTGCAACTTTGAGGAATAAAAATAAAACAATGAAATAACCTAAGAACCAATGAAGTTGTAGCAGAAAGTAAAAACAAGGCTAATTTCAGTGCAACTGCATTTAGTCCAATGGAAAGTTGCATCTTGTGTTGTATTAAAGTGTTACACATTCCAAACCCAGCAACTACTGTATTACTTTTGCCCCAAAACGTTCATGATTAACAGTGGCAACTTTTTGCTGTGGCTTCTGAGTTATTAAAAAGTTGTCATTTTAAGGCAGCCCAAGGCTCAAGGCCTAACAAGCCTTTAGTAATACCTCACCTTTGCTGCTTATAAGAGTTCAGTCTTACGCTTGATCATGTGTTTCTGTTATAATGAATAGAAGTTGCCAATGTGTGGCCACACTGCACATTTTTTGCACTTTTTTTTTTGGAACTTGCCAAATTTGCTATATGTAGCACTCCAAGCAAGGAATTCGGTGGATTGTTGCTACACCTCGGTGACTGCTATTTAACATTATGGTGCTGAATAATTGAGAGTTAGGCTGCCTTAGTTGAAAGAGATGCATATTTGAGCAGTTATGCTGAATTATTTAAAAAACAGGGTTAAACAAAAAGATTTCTTTTATTCACATTCTAGAATATGTGAGCAAATGTATTAAACTTGTTACATAACAGGGAAAAAAATCAACACCTAAGTATTAATAATACATAACTAAGGCTTGCGGAGCTCTGTGCACTACTTTGTATGGGCACATACTGTAATTCACCTATACATCAAGCTTTGGAGTCTGAAGTAGTGAATTCTGCAAGGCACACTGTGTCATATCAGTCACTTAATACAGTTAGTGGGACATTGTGAGAATGACCTCAGTGTACATCATTGGTGGAATTCACATCATTTCGCATCCTACTACTGGTCAACCAGCTATGGTGCACTATGCAAGAAATTGATGCTGTTCTTTTCTTTGCTGAGGGATCCAATGAGGATCCAGTCTGGCAGCTGTGAGACACTAGCACAAGCAATTCTACAAGAGGTCTCCACAGTCCAAGGTACTAGTTTGCTGCTTCATAATAATGGCAGCTAAGGCTTGCAGACCCTGAAATTTAAGCATATCAGCTATGGTTAAGGTAAATTAGTTCTTTTAGAAGAGAAGAAAAATCATCAGAGAGGTTGGTCGATCACTCAGGCTTGAAGGGGAAAAATCCTTTTCTGATCCCATAAATGGTGATTTTTTTTTTTTTTTGTTCTTGGATTAATTACATATTTTCATTTCATTATAACTAGAAATACATTTTTGGGAACTGCAATTCATTCACCAATTTTCTCTAAAAGTAACCAAAGGAAATGTGTTGTGTAAAACTACATACTATATAGTAGTAGTAAGGGATCAGTAACACCCAAAAACAAAATAAACATTCCCAGAATAGACATGACACATTTAAATACATCACTTGTAATAATGATCTATTTAAATCTATGAATTTTACTGATTTCTGTCTGACAGACCTCACCCAGTCCAGTTTTGTATGGGGCTTTAGATAATACATATTTAAGAAATGTACCCAAAAGTCCAATTTAAATAGCTAAATACCATACTTGATAGACAATTTAGAATTTCTGTTAGCAAAGATTGACTATACAATAACTATAAATACATTTAAGGCATTTTAATATTTTGTTGTTAATGTTTTAATATATACTGAATACATCAATAAAAGTAAATATGACCCATTTTGCTTTGATGGTTTCTATTTTTTTCTTCCATAGACTATCTGTCCAGCTATGTCAATGTCAATAGATAGTGCTCTTGTTAAAAATGTATGGGGTTGGATCATACTAAAATGGTGATACCTTCCTGGGTCACATGTTGATGTTTTAGTAATAATTAAAACACCTCATACAAAAATGTTGTGAAGTTCTTAGTCATCTGGTCAGCCTTTCATGTATTTAAACAGCTTTGGTGTACAATATTATATTTT
>WMED01004958.1:0-19431 GCA_019650415.1 Pipa parva
AGGGTAAGGTGAGCAGCACATACAGAATGAGTAATTACAGATGTACCGCCCAGACAGAGGATAAGGCGAGTGGCACATATAGAATGAGTAATTACAGATGTACTGACCAGACAGAGGGTAAGGCGAGTGGCACATACAGAATGAGTAATTACAGATGTACTGCCCAGACAGAGGGTAAGGCGAGTGGCACATACAGAATACGTAATTACAGATGTACTGCCCAGACAGAGGATAAGGTGAGCAGCACATACAGAATGAGTAACTGCAGATGTACTAAACAGACAGAGGGTAAGGTGAGGAGAAAATAGTGCCCTTGATAATTTGTAATGTCAGTTTTTCCTCCTTTTGTTAGACATAGAGCACATAGCTGGATCAGACACAGAAAGTGATTATTCAAACAACAGCTGAGTCCAGAGACCATGTGATCAGGGATTACTGTAGAATACCCAGAACACATGTTTTTTGCCCTTAACACTCTATAGGCTTCAGGCTGAGGAAGCCACAAGGGCTTCAAGTGTTTAACTCCTTCAATGTAGTAAAGCACGAGCCTGCTAGGATTCTAATATTAACCCCTTAGGTTCTCTGGTTCATAGGAATGCACAGTCAATGCCGGAGGCTTTGGCAAAGACAAAGGAAGCATGTATTGTGTCCCAGCTTGTCTTGTTTCAATTCTTATATAAAATCCTGTAGAATTAGAATTAAAGCAACAGAACAAGTGTAACTTGCAAGTATCTATTTGCCTTACTGGTATATTTCCTGGATAACTTTTTGGTGGTTTTTTTTATCTGCCAATGTTTAAAAACAAATGCCGGCTTTTATTTATCTCCCCTTTACCAGCCTGATCAGAAAAAGCAGACACATATTTTGTGCACACAGGGGGCCTCATTGTCAAAAGTTCGAATAGTCATGCAGAGCTCTGAATTCACATCTATTCGCCACTTCCCTATATTCTCTTACTGAGCAAAAGGTACTTCTACTACTGACTAAGATGCAGGTAGAGTGGTATGAAGGAGAGAATGCAACTAGTGCCAGGGTGTGATAACGTTTAAGCCATAGGGCCAGGGGGGGTGTGCCTAGCGCGCTGATGCCTATGGTGCTAGGCCACGCCCCCCATTTTATTATCCTCCCGGGGGCTGATTCAAGACTTCTGGAGGGCTGGATTGTCACTTTGAGGCCAATCCTCCTGCGGGCCATAGTTTTCCCACCCCTGAATTAGGGGAACTGCTCCGAATTCACCTGTTTGACATTGCTACTTCAGACTGGTGAATTGGGAGGTTGATTGTAGGACTCCAGTGTTGCGTAAAGCAACTATTCATTCAAAAGTGACAATGGTGACTGCTACAAGTGACAACTTGATCTAGGGACAAGGGGACATTTAAATAGATAGGATATTGACAGAATACAGTTAGTGGGATGTGGTGAGACTGACATCACTGCCCTTCACTTGTCGAATTCGCCTCAATCCACATGACTTCTCATCCTACTTCTATCCACCTCATTATGACACACTACACCTTACAATGTGCATCGCTGTCTGCTTGTTTGACAAATGTATTCTCCACTTATTCAATACTGAGAAGTTAATTTGCATCTATTTGGCAATGTGACTCGACTTGTAGCGAAGTGAATTAGACAGGTGAATTTACCCTTTTGACAATGAGGCCCAGGGTGCTGTTCTAGGTCAGTTGCCGTGCAGCCTGTCCTGCAATTTGGCCATTATGGGAAATACTAGACAATGTAGCTGACATTACATTTATTTTAGCAGTTGCTGAATTGCTGGAATTAGCTAAGGCATTTTCAATGGCTTTTTTAAAATATCCAGTAGAGGTACTGTTCTATGTAGAGGTATAACTAGAAG
Organism: Pipa parva; assembly: GCA_019650415.1. Lineage (NCBI taxonomy): Eukaryota > Metazoa > Chordata > Amphibia > Anura > Pipidae > Pipa > Pipa parva. The sequence goes on from WMED01004958.1 coordinate 1,859, forward strand.
TCACTAACTCCCCCTGAAATATTTTTCTTTACCCCATTGCAGAACAAAAGGGATAAGGGCAATGACAAGTTATAGGATATACTGCCAGTAAGCCATCTACATCTACGCTTGTCCAGCAACTCACCCATTTAATTCAGTGCTATACTAGGTAGTTTTAAATGCTGTAATAAAGCTTCATATCATAATTCATCCCCTATATAGGTGCTTTATTCCTTCAGACTACTTATGTCAGCAGTTGCAGTAAAGCATCTAGTATAGTCTAAGCCAGTGATGGCTAACCTATGACACACTGTGACATTTTTGCTGAAATGCTTCATGGTGCCATTTGTGCCACACTCTCAGTAGGAGTGTTGCCCCATCTCCAGATTTGTCTTGAAGTGACACACCACCTTAGTTATGCTTGGTTTTTTGATGAATTTTGACATACCGAGCTCAAAAGGTTGGCCATCACTGGTCTAAGCTAATAAATGCAAAATGTGCATCAGCAACACTGCAGCTGATATTGCTTTCCCTGCTGCCTGGAACTTTCTGACAACATACTGCACTGAGAAACAAGACAGGTGTGGGTAACGCAAATTGGGTGGGGGCTCAGCTAGAATAATGAGAAGCTAGACAAATCCCATCCTCTCCCTCTATGATCACATATGGTATGTACAATCAGGATGCTCCCTGCTCCACTGAATGTTTATGATATATACATTAGCAAATGCAAATAATACACATTTTTCAGTTCATATATGTATAAATATTTAATGTAAAGGTGCAGAGAATAACTGCTGTGTTTGCATAATGAGATGAGGCAGTAGAATGTAGCACTCATGCCATGGCTGAAGAAGAGAACTAAGTAGTCTGGAAAGCTTGTATTTACCATCTATTCAGTTAGCCAATAAAAGGTACCACCTATACTCTATCTGTCTCTGCATAATGAGCTGAAATTCACTTTTTCACAGAATACTCTTAGCCCATTCTTTCTGCTTGTTCTACACCAATAATTAAATTCATGGAGCTCTGCCCTCTATCTTGCCTTTTCTTTTTAAAGAAAACAGAATGAATAACTGCAGATGTACTGCCCAGACAGAGGGTAAGGTGAGTGGCACATACAGAATGAGTAATTGCAGATGTACCGTCCAGATCAGGGGTCCCAAAACTTTTTACACAGGGGCCAGTTCACTGTCCCGCAGACCGACGGAGGGCGTCCTTCACAGTGTGCTGGCTGACACAGATGCAATCACGCAGCTTCTTCTTCTATTTCCCTGGCCTCATACATCATCACGCTCATTGTGTTGAACGTTCTCATTGACCCTCGTACTGAACGTGATGATGTTTAAGCCCTGAAACACCCGAGGTGTAACAGGGCCAGTCAGCCAGCGCTGTGAAGAAGCGTCGGGGGAAGCATTGGGAGCCGACTAATTACAGCACAGCTCATGCTATGACTGTAATCAATCTGCTCAGTATAAGGTAAGTATTTTAACACTTGTTTTTTATTTTTTGACTTTTTAATTCTAAATTAAAGTAAAAACAAAACAAAACAAAATGGGAACAAATACAATATTTAAAATACACTTTGCTGCCTTCCCTACAACCCCCCTCTCACGCTGTGCTGCTTTCCTCCACAATCCCCCCTCCCACACTGTGCTGCTTGCCTCACAACCACCTCCTTACTGCATGTCCTCTGAAGGGGGGGGCGCTATCCTGGTGCTCGCCCCCCCCCCCCTTTTTTATTTGTCCCTACTTTGTACCCTGCCCGGCTAACTCTGCTGTAGATTAGTGTTACAGCACTCCTCACTTTCTCCCCCACCTCTTCCTGATGTTGTGTAGTAACATCATTAGTATGCACCAAGGAGGGACAGAGGAGCACTGTAATCTTTACAGCAGACTAAGCCGAGCTGGATACTAGGTACCGGTATGGAAAAGAAGGGAGGCGAGCAACAACAATTGAGCCCCCCTCCTACAGGTGCCCCTACCCCTAGTGCCGGCCCAGAGACAGGGGCCAGGTAAATGGCCTCAGGGGCAGGATGCGGCCCGTGGGCTGTAGTTTGGGGACCCCTGGTCCAGATAGAGGGTGAGGTGAGCTGCACATACAGAATTTGCAACCACAGATATTTACTTTCAAGGCAGTGGATAAGGTAGCTGACACATACTGAATCAATAATCACATGCAGACTACAGAGTCAGAAACTATGGTAAGTGATATGTACAGAATGAGTAATCGTAGACATAATCTGCCAAGGGCCTAAATGAATGACATATACATAATGAGTAATAAGACATGTATGCAGCTAGACAGAGGGAAAGGTGAGAGAAACATGCAGAATAACTACCTACCAATATATGCTGCCCAGACAGAGACTAAGGTAAGTGGCACATATGGAATGAGCAACCACAGGATTCAGATTCATGAGAGAGAGAATTTCATGCCACTTTTCTGCTTAATCCATCATTCTCCCAAAACATGAATCAATCCATCAATTTGTTAAGCTAAAAAATAAAAGAAAAAAATGCTTTTTTAAAGAAGATATTTAGCTGTAAGGAGGTACAGGTGGATGGTTTGAGCTGTAGTCCAGCGACACTTGGACGACTGCTGTCGGACTTTGCTAATCTAGAAGAAGGCAAGCAAATTATTTCCAGCTGCCAATAAATTCTTATTTGAAGTATTCCATCTTGACCCTAATATTATCATTGGATTACTCCCTGGATCAATCACAATTTATTATATTTAATAAACATAATTACACACACCCTATGTTTCCACACACATTTAAATGCAGGCAATGAATCACACCTATCTGGCTAGTTCATTTCTTAATAGGAACCTTTCCGCTTTACTCCCAGGCTTTTTACAAATAGTGTCCAGTACTGAGTTCTGGGTAGTGTATCCCTGTATAGAAACCCTTTGATATTGAGATGGGGTAGCTTTGCATCAAACAGGCTTTCTTTTATCTCCTGGATACCAAGTGCAGCTGGTGAATAACTGGTAATGTGCCCAGCATACTCTGTACACTGATTGCTGACTTTCACAGCATCAGCCAAGCAGAGACAGGCACAGACAAGACCAGACTCAAGGTTCCCAAAGTGTAAAACAGACAGTCTGGCCTCAGAGCTATGCTTTCTATACATATACATCTGAAATATGTCGAAAGCGCCAACGTCAACAAAAAAAAAACAACCAAACAAATGTTAAATATTCAGATCATGACCCAGTTATCTCACAGCTAATATCATGGAATTAGATCATCTTGTATTTATAGTATACAGAATATAGGATAGGTTATTAAAAGGAAAGTATAAGTGTATATATAATGTAAAAAGTCAAATTTGGGGCATATTTACTAAAGGGGAATGTTTCCTTTTCTTTTTATTATAACTGGTTTTGGTTTTTTTACATTATTTATTCGTTACAAAAAAATCTTTTTAAAAACAATGAAATGATTGAACATGGAAAAGAGAGACAAATACACAATCATAAAATGACAAATGGTCAAGATTTATTGCTTTTCAAGATATTTTCTCACTGAATAAATATGAGCCAAAGTCACAGAACTATTTGATTATTCGCCTTTGCTCTCCTTTCCATTAGATCCTAAGATCTTACCAACAGGTATTTGCTTTATTTAGACTAGCATAGGAGTGTATGGAAAGATGGAATAAAATATATAAACTGTTCTTTAGAAGTTATAGGAAAATAGGTGTGTTCTTGCAGGCTGTAGAGCTGATTGCAGTATTGGATGGTCTATCTTCTCTGAACTTGACCCTTTAATCCAGACACTCAGGCAGGGCCAGGGCAAGGTTTTTTTGTGCCATAGGTGGAGTAATGAAATTGCACCCCCCTCCCCAGTTCTTGATAATTGACACTCCCCTCCCACACACCTGCACAATCCCACTCTCAGACTCTGCTACACTGCTTAGTAGGCTAATTCTATGCAGTGGCGGCCTCATGATCTGATTCTTATTCTCTGTGCGCTGCTCTGTCTGCGAGCTCAGGGGATTAGAATCAGGTCATTGCCACCTCTGCATAGAAGTACTAGCAGAATTCAGGCATCTTACTCATCAGCACTCCAAGTAGGATGTCCTACTCAAACAATCTTCCCCCCTTGTATTATCCCCATAGGCATGTGCAGGCCATTTCATTATGGTGTACCTCCTGCAACGCCCTAGGCAGCTGCCTACCCCTTGGCCCAGCCAGGCTTGGCCCTGCACTCAGATATCCCCACTAAAACTCCAGCAGCACCATAGACTGACCTGTTTGAGAGAATGGCATGCCGGCCAGGTACAGCCACCATCTTTGCAATTGAATACCACTCCATACGTACAAGAATTTGGGCTTTATTCATGAAAGTCTGAATACTTGCGTAAAGGTGTGAATTAACATTTAATCACCACTTCTCCATATTTGTATATTTGGCAAACACTAATCTGGCGAAATTGAGACTACTGTGGACACATACAAGAGTTGTGGACTTATGGAGCACTTCAAAACACTTTACATGGGTGTGCACAGGTGGATTGCCTATTCGGCTAATGTTGGAGACCAAAGGAGTGAAGTCAGACAAGTATACTGCTCAAAATTCACCAGTTTTCCTTTGCCAGATCAGACTGGCGAATTGTGGGTTGATGGCAGGGCTCCAGTGTGGGGTAAGGCAACAATTTTTTCAAAAGTGACAATGGCAACTGCGACTAAATGACAACATTACCTAGGGATAAGGTGAAAAAGATGTATAATTCACTTTTATACAGTTAGGGGGATATAGTGAGGATGACGCCTCTGCATATCACTGGGGGAATTCACATCAATTCACATCCTACTTCTGTTTGACTGACTACAGCACACTACACATCCAGCAGGGTCTGTCACTGTCTGCTTTTTTGACAAAGCTTCATGAATAAGGAGAAGTGAATTTGCGACTATATTCGCATAGCAACTCGGATTGTAGCGAAGTGAATTCAACAGGTGAATTTGGACTTCCAGGAATAGGGCTTTTGGGGGGTTTTTGACATAAGTCTGAATTGTCACATAAAGGTGTGAATTCTCCAGCTAATATTGGTTGCACACTACCCAATAGACATCTACTGTCTCAGTCACGACTTCATTATGGGATTATTGTTGCATTGAGACTTCACTATAGGAATACTGTCACGGTCATGACTTTAGTATTGTTGCGAATTTGTGATGGGAATCCGCTGTTTGAGAATTTGTCAGTCGAATCTCACTTTAGTCAATAACTCCCTTGGTCTCTAAGAGGAATCAGGCTGACAAGAAAGAAAATATACTACAGACCATTAGCCTGTATCAGAATATTACAAATTTAATGTGGTGTTCAAAATGTATGGAGCTTTTTGAGTCTCTATGATCAAAAAAAATTGTTATAAAGAGGAAACAAGGTGATCAAACAGCCCCATTTCTTCTAGGCATACGGCACCAAATGGATTAAAAATGTGAAGGCCTGGAAAGCTTTCAAAGAGGCATTGCACTAATACCTAACCAGTTCTATATGCAGCCAACAAGACCTGTGGACTAGGTGAAAATGTGCAGTGTTTACACAATCATTTAGATGTGTGGGTCAGATAGCAAGTAGTGGAGGAATTCCATTTACAAGTTAATGAGCTGGAAAATGTTATTTGCCAGGTGAAGAGATTGTTATGTCAAGAGGGAAGCTGTAGCATATAGTTAGTGCAGATGGCAAGGCCATTAAACACATCACAGAACCCTATAAAATGACAAAATAACATTTTTGAACATTTTTTACCAAACAATGGAAAGTTGTAAGATGTAAACAAATTGGGAAAACATTAAATATTTGTTTGGATGTGCTTACAGGCATTGTTAGATGGATTAAACAACCAGTGACTCAGTTAACAGTTGATTATTTTGACCTAAAGATCCTTTTGGTTAAAGACCTTTAATGGCACGCAACCTCTACTTCAGTGCCACAAGTAAAGACCAATAGGCTCTGGTGCTTTGGTCCAAACACATACTTCAAATCATAACCAATATCTGAAACCCTACTGTCTCTATTCACTTGCACTCTCAATGCCCCATGTGGGATAGATCAATGGCCATTTAATACTGATTATTATTTCTTCCACACCAGGGAATTGGCTGAAAAGTTTGAGAATTCTGAGTAACCAATCAGAATCTTGCACATATTCAGTATCACTGAGCTGATGCCTACCCAATTCTTTCTGATTTATTTTTTTCAGAATTTCCAATCCTGTGGATCAAGTAAGTCAGTGTCGTGAGATTCCAAACTGATCAGCTGATGAGGAAGTATGTGAGATAGGAAGGGCTTCTGTAAAGAAAGTAGCTGGAAACTTCAACACTAAAAATAAGCAAATATTTCATTCTAAAAAAAAACCCAAAACCAGTGACTATAATGTGGGCAAATGGGGGCTGGACTGTTCCCTTTAACTCCTGCCATTTGTATCTATCCTAGGGGGCCTTATTATTGTACCTGTCAAACATGATGCATTGTTGTTCCCCTGACCTGTTTCTGTAAAAGAGGTGTTAGATTCCTAATCCTGCTCTCCATTGTGTCATTGTACAGGGTTCATGCCCTGTCCTTGTCATGCAGGCGTTACATTCCTGCTGAGATTTACAACTCTATTTTAAGGATTTCCAGCACTCATCTCATATTTAGCACAGGTCGGCCAAATAGTAACAATGTTACCATTTCTGTAAAGTCACATCACACCCTAGAATTTTCAGAACTGCAATGTTCTGTAGTCAGGGTAGGACCTATAGTGCCCAGTCAGAACCCAGAATCCCCTGGGCCTTGCATTTCTTTCTTTTTTTTAACCTGAGGAGTTACATGATAAATTCCAGGAGCACAGTTAGTTCAGGGTCAAAGGTTAAATATTCTGGACAAATAGAGAGCACAGATTAGAAGTTAGATTAGTGAACCAGATGAAACAGGCAGAATGAAGTAATATGCTGAGTCAGAAATATTACTAGAAACAGGACTGGCAGGATTAAGTACACTGTAAGAGAAAAAATGCACTTACAACCCAACGCTATCAAGATTGACCCTAGCCCAGTTACTGGCAAGCATCCAGGCTCACGCCACTCAACCTACCTACTGTATGTTACAGGGACAGCCCTAATTTTTGGTGTGCAATTGAGTGGAAAGGGGCAGAAGGTTAAATTGGGGTTGGGGGTTCACAAAACGATGCCCTCAAATTTGCCTTTAGAATGAGCATGTCCATTTAGGTCATTTTCCTACATAAGGATTCATGGACACCAATTTATCGATCTGTCGTCTGCAGCTTTTTAACAAGGGTGGGCCTTACACAAAAATGTTCATTTAAGTCATGTGGGCGAAATTCATTCAAATCGATAATTGCGATATCACGATATTGAACGGTTTTTACCGATATCGCGATATTGATATTGCTAAAATTGTGATATCGCGATATCATTAAAAACCGTTCGCTATTGCGATTTCAGTAATTTTACCAATTTTAATAAATTTTGCCCCTTGGAGTTTAGGGCACTGCTTTCTGGCCAAGATGTGTATGTGTGTTTTTTTGGGGGGAGGAAATAAGTGTTCCTTTCTGATTAATTAAACTTTATTCTTTGTAGGGATAGTTTCCATTTAGTAATGCTCTCTTAGTAGTATAGGGAAAGAAGCATAGGCTAAACTACTCCCTTTAAATCATGTGTTTTCCTCTTTAGAAACCTCTATGGGTTTCCTCTTTAGAAACCTCTATGGGTTTCTCTATGACTTCTATAGGTTCATTTTGAAGTCTACGTGTTTCCCCTGGTCTCCTACCACAATCAAAAACCATACTAGGTTAATTGAATCCTGACTAAATTGGCCCTATTCTCTCTTCTCTGTCTATATGTGTGTGACTGAATAAGGAAACTGGATTGTAAGCTCCATGGGGCACAGACTGAAGTGAATGATAACTCTCTACAAAGAGATGTGCAAGATATCAGTACTGTATAAATAAATGTGCAGTGATGTGGCTCAGTGATTAACATTTGGGTTCTGGGTTCAATTCCACCCTGGACTTCATCTGCATGGAGTTTTTATGTTCTTCCCGCACCTGCGTGGGTTTCCTCCGGGCACTCCCGTTTCCTTCCACAATCCAATAACATACATCTGTGTGTGTCTATGTGTGTGAGACTGAATAGGGAAACTAGATTGTTAGCTCCACGGGGCAGGGGCTGAAGTGCATGATGAATCTCTATAAAGTGCTGTGTAATATAGTAGCGGTATATAAATGTGTAAATACATACATAAAATACATATACTGTATGTTTTTTCTAAATGTCCCATAGAAAACAATGAAATAGAATAAGGGATTGTTTACTTAACTATCATAAATAAACAAAAAATAAAACAATGCAATACAGATCAAGAATTCAATTCAAAAATAACATTTAGGCTAGGTTAACACTAGCGTATGATGTGCTGCGTATCATACACTAGTGTGAACCTAGCCTTATAGAAGTACTACAAGAGAATGACTTTCGACTCAATCTGAATGGATTTGTTTCTTTCCTGATGTTACCGGTCCTTTAATAATCCAGGGTCATACTGAATGAAATGTAGCTGAGCTGTTTGTAATTATACTCATTATTGTCTAGGGTGCAATTAGTGTGGATTACCCCAATAAGCAATGGATACTATATCCTCCAGCTCAGCTACAAAACAGCCAGTGTGACCCTGGCCTAATAGACTGAATGAGTAAATGACCCGATTATAGAAAGAATAAAAGAAACATAGCCTTGGATTCAGCTTTCTGAATGCTAAAGGTGCATCAAAGCAAAGGTTGAACTATTCAGATTTCCATTGCTGTTTTCATTCCTGCTGCTTATCCTCTGCAGCAAAAAATCAACAAATGAAAATGTGGAAGAACTGCTTTTTCAATAGTCCCCCTGTTACTGTTTATATAACGCCCCCTGTTGTCCATTGTACTGTGTCCCTGCGTTGCCCCACTTAGGCTGATTTTTATCTCATTAACAAACACTAGAGCCCTTGCATGAGGTGTTACATGTGTGAGTGCTTTCATTGGCAGACAATGAGCAATCTGTGAGTGTTGGTTCCCCCTCTCTCTGCTGCACCGTGGATTTCGTCCCACTCCAGCAAAATGAATAGTACATGTGTGTGTGCGTTGCCCAGCTGTGCACCCACCCACTGAAGTGCTCTCAGCCAGAGACCAGACACTCAACCACAGCAGCAGAGAGAAATGGGAACTGAGGGAGAGAGGCTCAGCATGGAGGTAAGTCCACTTCAGAAAGGGTACAGTTATCCATTCCTCCCCTTTCTTCTCCTGGTTATATAGAATCATTGTGTGGAATGTGGCTTTAATTATCTACTTGGAACTTCACACTGGTCTGAATTGTCAAGAGGTCCTGGACTAAGTGGAATGTAGTGCCTCCAGGCCAGTGTTCTGTGAGTGGAGAATGTAGAATCTAGTCTCAGGGGGTCCGCAGCCTTCTCCTATATCCCACCCCCAATGAATTTATCTCAGTGTTCCTCCCCGAGAGGTAATGTTGCCCTTGGCTTTCCCCTCCTTTTTTCGCATTCCTCTCAAACTTCCATTCTATCCATCTTTAGCGTTTCCCCCTTTTATTCTCTCTCTGTACTTCTGTTACTTTCTGCCTCTCTCTTCTTGTAAAAGAGATCATTGCTTCCAAACAGCAAATGGATAGAGAAAAAAGCAATTAAATTAAATGTATCAAGGTTAATTAAACAGTCCCCAATGGCTTCTACTTTACTGGCAGTTCCCAGAGCCATAATAAATGTTTTTAAAGGGCAATTCGCTTTTAACTTTTGCTTATGGAGGGAATGTATCAGCAGGGCAATTGTTTACTAAGTGCTACTAACCTAAAGCAGCCAATCATCTGTTAGCATTCACTGGTATAGCAGAACTGAAATAATGAAAGGCAACTTCTGATTGGTTGATAAATGCTTAAAAAATGTAAAAAATAAATATTAAAAGAACAATAACATCGAAAATAAAATGAATACTTTAAAATGCATTTATAATTATACATGTCTAATCTGGGCTTCCTAAATTGTGTCTATAAAGTATGATGATTTGGGCACCCTTGAATATGTATTATTTAATGCACCACAGGAAACAGGGCTTGGTGAGATTTTTTTTAACAACATGGCTACTATCAGTAAAGATTGATGGTGTTATTGACTAAAGTCTGAATTGTTGCATAGAGCTATGATTTCATACTGGTGAATTGGGGGGTTGATGGCAGGGCTCCAGTGTTGCATTAGGCGACTATTTATTCAAAAGTGACAATGGCAACCGCGACTGAGTGACAATATGACCTAGGGACAAGGTGACATAGAAATAGAATATTCACAGACTACAGTTAGTGGGATATGATGAGACTGACATCACTGCCCTTCACTTGTTGAATTCATCTCATTCTGCATGACTTCTCATAATACTTCTATTCGCCTGACTACGTCACACTACACATGTTCGGCAAGTGTATTCTCCACTTAGTCAGTCCTGAGAAGTAAATTGTGTCTATTTTGGTGATGTGACTTGAATTGTATCGAGGAGAATTTGACAGGTGAATTCAGACTTTAGTCAATGAAGCAGAAAGAAAACAATAACATTTCTACATTTAACTTTAGAGATAACATCTGTGCTGTATGTGATTTATTGGTATGAGAATCCAAATGGGAATTTTTAATTTTTGGCTATTACTGGTCCTTTAATGTACACCACTGATATGTTTTAAGACTAGACAAGTGTCATTTATTAATAGCCAATCCAAATACAAGGTTATCTGTCAGTCAAGGAGAGAGCACTGACTATAGGCATCACTCACTAGAGGAGCTTATTTATAAAAGTGAGAATTCGACTGTTGAAGTCAATTTGAGTTACTTTGGGTCGTATACTCCAATCGTCATGAATTCGCTATTCTTAATTCACAAAGCAGCGTATTCCCATAGTAAAAAACATGTGGTTTCTTGCATAGCGCAGTGTAGTCAGTCATACAGTAGAAGCCCTATCATTACCCCCCTAATTCACCAATTTGATCTGGTGAAGTAAGACTGGCAAATTTGACACAACACTCTTTGCTGAATTTGCTACTTTGACAGACTCTGACACTTGATGAATACATGAATTGCCTTAGCACAAGCACGCAAAATAATGCGAAGAGTTTCATAAGTCCAAGACCATCGTAAGCCGAATTGGTCACAGATTTTGATCCAGCTGCATTTCTTGGCTTGACAACTATTTAAATGCGCCTCTCTTGGAAACAGACAAATTGCATCTTGTGAGTGATGGGATTTTCTCTACAGTTTATTTGCTCAGCTGATTTAATCTTACCAGAAAAAACAGGTATTGAAATAAAATCCAATGTAAGATCCAGTCCAATGACTTCAATAAAACACAATCCATGGGATTCCGTTACATTTCAGGCATAAATTTATAACTAAGAGCTTCTGTAACCAGAGCTGGGACTAGGGGTAGGCAGCATAGACAGACACCTAGGGCGATCCCCCTTCCCCCAATTACTCCCCTAATCTGACACTTCCTGTGAGCAGTGCTGCTGACAGGAAGTTAAATAGGCAGAAGGGAGGGCTGGAGAGGTTGTGCTGCAACTGCAGAGGAGAGCCAGGACTGGGGAATGGAGGGGGGCACCCAGAAAGACAGCGCCCTCACGCCTTTTATAAATAAAAAATGGGGATGGGACAGGGTTTCATGAGCTTGAGTCTCCATGAAACCTTGTCCCGGCCCTGTCTGTAACTTTTTTACTACTACTGCTTCCTAAGTTCTGGACTTAGAGAACATTGTGTCTTTTTGGAGGCTATAAACCCTGGGTAAAGATTTCTCCAGAAGAAGTTAACAGCAAGATAAAGACAATTATATATCTCATAGCAGGAAAATTAAATGAAAAAAAAAAGCACAATCATAAAGCAAAAAAAATTGAAATAAATAATTAACTATAATGGAATACTTTTTGACTCTACAAAAACTACGAGTACAAGTAATTTCTTCCAATGAATGATTTGCCCTTTAATGGAATTCCCATCTAACCTTACTCTCTGTCTTTATATGCACATTTTCTAAGAAGTATTTTATGGTATCAGTCTTAAAGATGAATTAATGTTCTGTGTTTGCCTGCATATCTCCTCCTTCTTTCTTTTTCTCTCCCTCTCGCTGGAATTTCCGCCAGTCGCAGTAGACAGAACTCCTAATTCACCCCAGATGTCAGTATTTGCAGATGAATCTCTTATTTTATGAATAGGAAATGATACTTCCAAGGGATTACACTGACCTTCAATGCTCTGCTGGATTCTTAAACACTTTTTTTCTTCATTTGATATGGGTATAAGAAACCCCTTTCATTAAATATATGTATTTGATACTGAGATTTATTTAATTATGTCCCTCTCCCTGTGACAGTCTAGTTTCCTTAATGCAATTACACACAGACAGAGACTTGAGCCCATTTAGGCTTCAACTCAAACCTAATATGTTTTTGGATTGGGAGAGGAAACTCCACGCAGATGATGTCCAGGGTGGATTCAAATCTAGAACCTAGTAGTGCAAAGTAACAGTGCTATGTTTTGAGTCATCCCACTGCCTTGCATTGAATTATCTGTAGTGTTTCATAGAAGCCAGATGACCAACACTTCACGGGTTATTCATCAAAATGAGAAATCGACTGTTGAAGTGAATTCTAATCACTTTGGGTTGCTATGCTCCAATAGTCACAAATTCTCTACTCCTTATACACTAAACAGAAAATTCCTATAGCAATAATTCAATGTAGTTGGTAGGTTCCTCTTGTGTAATATGGAGTAGTCAGTCGGACAGTAGAAGCCCTCTAAAGATCAATGATGTATACTCTCAGTGCTGGTTTTCACACATGCTCTATAACAGGCCAGTGCCCAGGACATCAGCATTCTCAGGAAGGGGTGGAGCTGAAATGCTACAAAGCCTGCCATGCACTAGTGAAATAATTTATGCAAGCAAAGCAGAAATAATCAAGTAGATGGCTTGGAAGGGAAAGACTGAGTTTACTGTGTTGGTGACATGTTGCCTAATAAACAAACGTGATTTATTAGGAGACTTTGGTTCTTCTTTAACCACACTTGTTAATGTATGTATGTATGTATTTATTCATTTATTTATTGCTGATATATTACAAAGCACTTTACAGAAATTCCTCATTCACTTCAGTCCCTGCCCCTTGGAACTTACAATCTAGTTTCCCTATTCAGTCACACACACATAGACAGACACAGATGTATGTTTTTGTGTGATGAAACCGGAGTGCCAGGAGGAAACCCACGCAGGTACAGGGAGAATATACATATTTCATGAAATGAAATAGCTTCTAAATATTACAAGCATTTTATAAAAACATTTCTGAAAATTGCCATAAATGAATATACCATGATGGTGTAGTCTGAATATCCATGATAGCCTGGGACTACTGGGAGATTCCCTTGTGTTTGACCCTGTGCTACATTATTTGCTGGAGCAGTATAAATAAATGATAATAGAATGTGGCCTGTAGGAGGAGTAAACGCTTCTATTGTGTATATCTGTATATCACAATACAGGTTAATGTGATCCTGCCTCACATGTGCAACCCTTTTAATGTTTTATTATTTTTAGCAATATGCTGTAATAAGGGAGTGAATTATGCTAGTGTTAGAGAGACTCTGTCCCATCTCCACCCTTCCTCTAGTGAAGGTTTTAGTTTTGACATGTGCCCAGTGAGCCACACCAGACACTGGCAACTTTTGGTTCTTGCCCTTGTGAGTCAATCTGCGACAGTACATGCAGTCATTCAGAAGATTTTTAATTAGTATCAGCTCGCCATAGCAACAGTAATACTTCCCTACCGAAAGTGCAAAACTGCCTGCCCTAAATACTACTATGCCATGTTGCCTTAGATACCCAACCTGCCAGTACACAGGGGGTGATAATTAAGTCACCAGGGTCCTCAGGGGACTCTCATAAAGGTTGGATTTTGCATCCATTCACCCAGGGGCGGTCCTGGCCCTACTAGTGCCCTGAGCCTGCCCCCCGCGCCACTCTCCCTGCCCCAGACAGGGCTGTGACGAGAATTCACTAAGACAGTCGAATTGTCACTTTTATGAATAAGCCCCAGAGAGCAATTCACACATGTGCCAGGAATGGGACGAGTAGAAATGAACACAAGCGCTAATTGTTTAGGATTTAGTTATGTTATGAATCTTATAAAAATTATAGAGGGGTCTGTGTTAAAAGTCTTGTTATACAGAAACAATTAATGAGCTTTATGGAGTTAAGTGCTGACTTGGCTCAGAACCCTGTAAATCATTGCCATGATACAAAATTCCAAAAATAAATGTGGAATAAGCAAAATATACCAAAATAATTAGACGCAAGAGAACGTGCAAGAAAGGATTTGCCTTACAGGGTAACTCCAAGTATATTTATTATTGTTTGAATAGTTATCCTGCCAACAAATATGTTTTTTATTAGCCTAAAATAAATGTTTGTAGAGTTGTCTCATCTATTATCAGAGAAAATAAGTTTGGGATGTTGAATATTTCTTTTGCAGCTATAGATGTGTAAATATAGAGATGATAAAAATAGTGTGCGTGTAAATGGTAATATGGACCAGTCCATCAAGATTTTACCCAGACACTTGGGTTGTTGTCTTCAAAGTTACATAAAGATCCGAACTTGCATCCATTTGCTGCTTTCCAAATTCCAATTATTTATCAAACTCTGTGACTTTCTGCAATGTTGTGAATACATGATCAAAGCAAGCCTTGTGATATTCCTAACGTAATGGAGCTCTTTGCATCACTTCTCTTGCGAATGCCATGGCTGCTAGTCTATTAATCAAACATCACAGTGCAAATTCACTGATTTGACTTCTCCCTGACAGCAGGTGTCTCGTTAGAACAGAAAAAACGTGGCAGCGAGCAAATATGTAGATCCAATATAATGTGGGTGCAGCTAAGGTTAATACATAAATGGAAAAAGAAGGAGAAGAAAACCTTATTGTGTAACGCACACCTGAATTAATAATAATGGGTAGTAACCAATAGAATATTAAAGGGTAAATAATCAACATTTACTATTAAATTGGTGCAAAAGATATATACAAATTGTATTAATATGTAACAAACACAGCAAACCTGCATAACAATTTAAAAACAATTAAAAAAGAGCCTAATGCCCAGTGAAACCTAAATGGGGAGGGGGCCACAAAAACTGCTGAATCGCCTAAAGAGTTAATTAGTTAATTACAGTAGTGACACCAAGAATCCAAAACACAGCAATCAGCCATCACAACATTCTCAATAATGGTAGAGGAAAATATAGGACCCAAGTGGGTATCTTACAAGTTTTGAAGTATTTTCAGTCTGAAGGATTGTCAGTGTAAATTCATAGCACTGCCACAGTGTCACCGAGGAGGTGACACTGTGGCAGGAGCAGGTGTCTCGTTAGGCAGAAGATCACTGTTCATTTAAAAGACAAAGAAAGTAAAGCATCCAAGTGACAACAGGAACTAGGAATAGTGCCGAATAGAAAGGGATGTCAATAACACTTGTAACGTAGGCCACTTTAATACAGCGACAATAGTGGTCACCAAAATGTCAAACAGTGACAATGTCCTTCCTTATAATCAATCCGGCACATCTGCAGAATCAAAATATAGGGGGTCATTATGATGTCACTATGTCACCATCACATGATGCATCGGGGATAGTTGTAAACTCTCATTTGTGGTCATCAATTAGGCAGATAGGGCAGGAAAGAGGGGCGCATCTGGAGGCTGGGACTAATTCCGATGTGCCCCATTTGGTCCAGGTGCCATTGACTATTGGCCTTCCAAGGAGGGGGAACTTGCCCATCTGAAAAATATATTCAACCCCAGCCAGAGATTTTTTTTTCCTGATCTTCAACAGTAGCTCCAATCTAGTTCATAGAGACATACCCAATGTCAGATTTACAGCTTAGACATTTGTAGGCACAGCATGCGTGGGACCTTAGCCCACACCCACCACCTCACCACACCTCTTTGTCGAAATATTCACAGGGTAATTTATGCAGTGAACTGAAGCTCTGATTAGTGTTACCTTTAATGAAGGGAACCCAGGAATGTTGCATTGTTTGCTCACAATGACGCAATAAACAAGAATAGGTGATGAAGAATGTGTGGGTGTTGCTATTTTTGTATATTTATTACTATCTCCAGGTAAAAGAGTTCTGCTGCAAGCGGTCATCACAATGATGTGCTTCCCCACCATGCAATGTATCCTGAACCCAATAAACATCTACATGACTCAGAGATTAATTACACTAACATAACATAGAGAATGGCTGTGGCTGCAATAAAGGCCATTTATTAAACCACAGACTGAAAAAGTCAACAGATTATTTCAAGCTCAGTTTATACAGGAAGATTTGGGTACGTTTTCATGCTCGTCCAGCTTTTCCAATGTCAGCCTCACAGTTAGAGATCCACTGTACAACTTTATGCTCTGTGAGACTTGTTAATATGGCAAAGCGTATAGTGATGTTATCTGCTCCCTCCTGCTGAGGTTTCAGAAGTAGTCAGTGAGGTCAGACATATAGGAAGAAGCTGGTTTCCCTATTTATAGAGACATCCTTTAGCGTCTAGTGGTGTCTGGTGTTATTTACTGGACATGTAATATTGTATTCATTGTTTTCTGTTTAATATAAAATACAAGGTCAGTGTGATCCAGTGCACCTGTTACCTCAGCACCCCTTGTATTTTTACCCCAGAATCAGTGCCTCATTGACTAAAGTCCAAATAGTCGCATAGAGCTGTGAATTCACATCTATTCGCCACTCCTCCATGTTTGCTTATTTACTAAACTCTGGGAAGTGGTGAATACATGACCAATTCAGGCATCACTTTGCGTGCGCGTGCACAGGTACATTTATTATTGACTAAGATGTGGAGTGGTGCGAAGGTGTGAATGAGACTAGGTGAACCGTTCTGAATTCACCTGTTTGACTTCGCCACTTTAGACTGGCGAGTTGGGGAGCTGATGGCTCTGGTGTTGCGTAAGGTGACTATTCATTCAACGTGAACTGCAGTTCCCAGTAGCACAGTCAATAGCCTCTTTAAACTACTCCAGAGGCTATGATCAAAATGTCACCCGATGTAGTAGGATCTTTGATCGTTTAAGTGATCACTGCGCATGCACGAACTGAGCATGATCACGCGGACGTTCATTTGCACCGCTGATTTCTCTTAGTGGGTGGGAACTAAGCACGATTAGAGCAGTACACACAGTGCTATTAACCAACCCCGCATACTAACAAGTACCTGCTCTATTCCCTATGCCAATGATCGCTTTGTAACTTGTACCAGGTATTGTTTAAACTGTATAATTTTCATTTCTTGCTTTAGTTGTCCTTTAAAGACTCAGTTAACGCTTGCAAGTTTTTTGAGAAATGGAGAACTCCAGCAGTCTAGAGTGCAGGGGTTAAGGACCACCACCTCCTGCCTCTTACTCGGCTCTGTGCAAACAGTTGGATGATGTGCCGTAGACAGAGCCGGCTCTGGCTCTATTGGCGCCCTAGGCGCCCCCCTCCAACGGCGCCCC
>WMED01004959.1:0-20071 GCA_019650415.1 Pipa parva
CTGAACTGGATGGACTTGTGTCTTTTTTCAGCCTCATAAACTATGTTACTATGTTACTAGATTAGTTTGAAAGTAACGGGGAAACTGTACAGACAAGAACTATTTTAGCCTAGGTCTTACCATTACAACCAATCAGATGTTTCCTTCCATTATTCTAAATGGTGATAAGTTGGATAACTTGACCAAGTCAAGAACTGCCCTTGGTAATATTTGCTTCTAATTGTAATTACATTAGTAATAAAATATTACATTTATGCAATGATGGATAGTGAAATAGTAGTCCAGTAAGGAAAATCAGTAGCCCCTGAATCAATGTAATTGTGTAAAGGGGAGGGTGTGTGGGTCTCACTGTTGCAGAGGAAGGAGGCCCCTGTTGTAAATCTGCTTGATAAATGCAAAAGATGCAATGGTATTTTAGAATATATTCCTATAAGTTCATTTTATATAAATAATAGACTGTTTCCCTTTAACTCATATGTAGACTAAACATAAATATTATTTACAATGTTCTTTCAGGTATAGTGGATATGTAAAATTCCACCTGTAAAGATGCACCTGTCAACCTATATCCCCTTGCAGTAAAATATACATGCTATTTCTCTGTCTAACAAAGCTGTGTTCTAAGACATATCTTCTAGAATATCGCTACATATCCGACAATTTCAATGAACACTCTCACAGAACAGAAGTGTAGTACAGATGCCTCATTAATCTCACAACAACCCTAGCCTTCTATCCACACATCAAAAGAAGCATCTGAACTCCCCAGAGCATGTCGAAGAGCCTGTTGAATTCCGTCTTGCCACAGCTAAGGATACATGTTGGCAGGAGTAGAGAAAGTGACATAAAATCTACTCACATAGTCAATTGGACATACACATATAAAATCGTCACTGTAATCTATAGCATGGATGCATTGTGTTAACTTTTATTAACTGTTACACTGATAATGAGAGCTGCAAAAATCTTTCACCCATAGTAAAGATATTTGGAAGTCATGGTTTTAAAATTACCAGTGATGTCATCATGCACCTGATTTTTGCCCAACAGTATATTTCCCAGTGGGTCTTAGTTATTAAGCTATGATAAGGGTAACATAGCACAGTACATTGTATTATGCTCTCAAAACGTATCTACTGCCAGATGCGACACCAATAGCTTCCATTATTGCCTTTATTTAAAGTGCCCCTATCATCTTGCAATAGTCATAGTAAAGTACATCAATGGATAATTTAAATAATAAAGTCCATTCTCAAAAAAAAAACCTAAAGATTATTAAATATGTCTTACTATAAGGTTGTCCCAATTTCCAGATCTGGAAGATCTGCCATTTTGCAGAGGTTCCTCTGAGGCAGAGATTTTATACCCCAAGCCTCTTTTTGCTGTTAGTTAATGGCTGAGATGCAATTAACCAATCAGCAACAGGCATAGGGTATATAAAAAAGAGAAATTCCTGCAGTTCCCTCACAGATCTGGTCCTCAGCTATAAATAGGGCCTTGGGGAACCCTATAAATAGCAGAGGAACCCGTGAAGAGCTTCAGTGACTGCGAGGATGGTGAAGAAGATGGAGCTCCGGGATTTTTTTTTATTTTTTGTGGCTGCAGATCAAGAAAAGAATCCTTCACTTGGATTACCCCGGACCAAGACTGCATATCAAGCTGAGGAGCCAGAGCATCACAGACAACTTAGCATATCCAGGATTTTTTATTGAATATGTTTATTTTATTAATTGTTTATTATTTAGTTATTTTATGATTGCTGTTTTTTTTAATGCTTTTATTTTTTTGTGTTAGATTGTTAAAATTAGTTTGTTTGTATTTGTATATTGTTAGTTTATTTCTTTGTAGATTATTAGTTTGCTTCTTTGTAGATTGTTAGTTTTATAGTTATTTGGTTTTTTTTACATGTTGTGTAATGGACCTACACCCCACTATTTAGGGAGTGCAGGTCCACCTCAGTCCCTCACCCCTTGGTTAGGTACGGTGTGAGGGACTTAGATAGGGACATAATTAGGTTAGGGCCCCCATCCCCATAGCACTGATGGGGTTTGGGGTCATGGGGGGAGTCAGTGATTGACCCCCTCCAGGTAGCAATCCCCTTCATCCCCTTATAGTGGTTGGTGGGATTGGGGGGATAGGGGTCCCAGAGACCCATTCTTTTTGTTTCTATAGACCCCCCCACCCACCCACCCACAGGGAGACAGAGGGGCAGGGTGCAGGGAAGTGGCTTCATAGAAACCACTTCCTGCACATAGCGATCCCCTCACTCAGCCTAGCGCTAAGTGTGGGGTGATGTTGGGGGGAATTGTGGGGGTCCTTGGGACCTCAGTTAGCTGGGGTTTAATTAGTTTGACTAATTATTTCCATAGTGCTACTATTACAGTAGCGCTATGGAAATAATTGGGTTTGAAATCATAACCGCTTCCTTGCTGGTTAATAATATCAATAGCGCTGGATGGGGGCTGATACTGGGGGGGGGGATCAGGGGTGGTGTGGGGGTCCTAGGGACCCCCGCTAGCTCTAGTTTAATTAGTTTAACTAATTACTCCCATAGTGCTAGTATTACAGTAGTGCTATGGAAATAATTCAGTTTTAAATCCTAACTTCTTACTTGCCGGGTAATGATTTAAATAGCACTTGATAGGGGCTGATACTGGGTGGGATCAAGGGGAGGTGTGGGGGTCCCAGGGACCCCTGCTACCTGGGGTTTATTTATTTTATATAGAAGAGCACGTTCACATGAACGTGCTTGAGAATATCGCAGGAGGAAGTAACTTGTCAGTCATTTACATTACGCCTCTTCTTTACTCCTC
This sequence comes from Pipa parva, assembly GCA_019650415.1. NCBI lineage: Eukaryota > Metazoa > Chordata > Amphibia > Anura > Pipidae > Pipa > Pipa parva. The sequence continues at coordinate 2,814 of WMED01004959.1, forward strand.
CAGACCCGACAACAGAAAGAATTGTTGAGCTGACAATGAAGATGACAGAGAGAAACAATATATAAAGGTACATTTTTTAATACATCTATATTTAAAAAAAAAAAAAAAACAAACTTTTATTTCAGTAGTAGAACATAAGTCATTATTCGAGTTTTGAGTTGACGGGCGAACATTAAAGGAGCAGCTTTTAAAAATGGTAATAGCTTTATGCCTGATGATAAAGTAGTAACACAGCACACTGATATTGGTAGCACCACACAGCAATGAAATGGTTAATTTCTACTATTGTAGTTTAATTAATATGCCTCCAGTGTGTGTTACAGTCAATGCTTTATTACATAGCATTTTTGCTATTCTATTTTTCTAATAGACTATTTTTTGGAAATAGAATTTTATAGAAACTGATAGAAAAGCTGTGCAATTGAGTCAAATAAGCAATATACAGAATGTAGTTAATGTATTAAAGGAGAAGTATAAGCCTTGTATGGTCTAGGCTTCATTAGCAAAGCCCCTGCTGTCTGCTACAAAGGTGAAATCTTCTGTGTTTGTCAGCCATCACAGTGTGGTGGTGCCTGTTAGTTTTGCCAAAAAGAGCAAGTGCAGTAGCAGTTTTCTGCAGTGGCATTGGTAAGTAACTCCCTCCTCAACCTTGCAAATCACCCCTAGTCCATTCAAGCTGATCGTTCTCCTTGAAAGATATTCTGCATGGCTGTTTAATCATGCTACATTAAATTAAGGTTTCTTATGCAAGATATTTCTGAACAGACAAACAATCGGCAACATAACAAATGAGTTACATATTAGCGTGGTTTGAAAGTTATGACTTGTATGCTTTTTACACATTGTTCAGTAGCACACCATTTGACCTCCTAGAAATCAATGAAAGTATCAAGTGGAATGATAAAAAAAGTTATATATATATATATATATATATATATATATATATATAAAAGTTTATTTTATATCTTTGTATTGACAAAGGAATATCTTAGATGCTGCACCACTCTTCAACTGGGAGCAATAATCAAAAACATATGCTACAGCCTGTCTCCGAATCACTAAAACTCCATTTCACAAAATACCAAGCATTAGCACTCTATCCAACCAGAAATAGTGGACACCAGACATACTGTCAAACCAAGGTCTGTTATGTGATATCATCAGCAAAAATGACAAAAACATAACCTATATTTAACGTTAAGATCTTTTCAGTGGTTTCAATATACCATATGCAGTTGTTAGTACCTATTTAAACACTATATTACCTTCAATCCATAAAATAATATCAAGGAGTTCTGGCCCTGCTACTGGTCAACTTTCTGTCTTGAAAAAGGTTTAGGGGGATATTCTCTAAAGTTCGACTTTGACTGTCGAATTCTCAAACAGTGGATTCCCATAGCAAATCCGCGACTGTGACAATTCTTCCATTGTAAAGTCACGACTGTGGCAATGTTAAAGTTGTGGCTGAGACAATATTTCCATAGTAAAGTCACAACTGCGACGATATTCTCATTATCTATTGCGACTGTCTTTAGCTGGCAAATTCAGACCTTTACATGACAATTTGGACTTTAGAGTATAACCCCCATAATCTGGAGCACACAGACAAATTATAACTCATGCTCACCCCACATAATGTTCCTTTGTGTTGATGTATTTAGACAAACTAGAGTATTAAAGAGGAATGGGGAGGATTGGGAATTAATTGAGTATAGGTGCAAGAAGAGACCAAATAAAAAGCCCCATAAACATTTATAATTTATATATTCTTAACGTGATACTGACACCTGTGGGTTTTGTCACTATTCTAAAAGATCTTTGAAAGTTACCTATAAGTTATATTTTTGTGATTTTTGTCAGTTGCTTCTGGGAGCTAAAACAATCATACCTTTTTTGTCATGTAGGTCTGGTCTGACAACTTTTTAGGCTGTAAAAGGAAGTGAGGATTCTACCCTCTGAATTTTGGTAAATGGAGTCCCAGGCTCTAACATTTTGGTCAATAATGAAAGGTTGAGCAATGGTTAATTAATCAAAATAAATGCTACCTTGCAAGACTTTGTATTTTATTAGTGGTCAGAATTAAATGGGTAAAGTAATATATTATCTAGAACTATAATTATTTGTATTTGGTCATTTGTAGTCTGTAGAGTTTAGTGAACAGATCTTCCCTTTTACTTGGAAGACATTTAAAAGTAACGAATTGTAGAGAAGCAAATGATCAAAAGGGTCATTGGTGTAAGATATAGAAAACACATGCTGCGTAGCTATTTAGTTCTGATACTCATTACCATAAACCAAATACAGTGTGCTTCCAATTCCAAGAATTAGAATAACAAAAAAAAATGACACTTGATAAAGGGCCCTGCTTGAAACATGTTATGATGAGTAAATAAACACAGATGGTAGTACACTACCTGCTGGCTCGCTGTTTTTCCCTTTCTATTTATTTTAAATACTATATAGTGTGTGGACCTTTAAGGGAAACAGCTGTATTCTTCCCTGAGAGGAAAGTAAACGCACCATCCCATAGTTACCTTGTCTTATGTCTAAATTGGATATTTACTAGAGCCCTAATTGACGAGGCAATCTAGTGAACAGTCTAAAGTGGCTGTACAGAGATGTTTAAGAACTTCTAGCACTAGTCTGACATAAATTGGTAAGGAAAAGAGCTAAGCTTTGGAATAAAGATGCCTAAAGAGTCAACAGGTTCCAAAATGGAACCAAGACCCTAAGCTTTGAAGAAGAAAATGTCCAAATGCCTTGAAAGAAGTAAGGGTTCGAAGTAAAGGGAAGGAAAGGTAAGCAAGATGTCGCTAAGCTGAGACAGAAGTTGATGTGTCACCAAGCCCAAACAAAGTAGAAGAAAAAGAAATAAGAATAAGCATATAAAACATACATCAGTTTGAATGGCTCCACCAGACCTGCTTCAGAAGATAGGTTAGTAAAGCTATTTATTAGTTTGGTGTATCCAATCTCCAGCAGGCCAGACTGCATAAGCCTAAAAGTAGAAAAATGTTTTAATCACTTAACACTTTTCTTTAATAAGCCCATATCACCTACTTAGAAAAAAGCTGTTATCACCACATATAAAATGTAACTTTTTGATGCATTTTTTTATACTGAAAAGTTGTTTTCAATCCTATATAATATATATCATTGGAAACCTTTATAAATACAGTATTCCCTTACTGGGCATTTTAACCTAATTTGTTTAATTTCACCATCAATTTCCATTTTGCTGTACTTTTCAATTCTGCTTATATATATATATATATATATATATATATATATATATATATATATATATATATGGTATATAGGTTTGATAAAATTTTGATGTTGAAAAAAATCATCAATAAATATAGATTGGCTGAAAGCTGTATACTTTGCAGTGTTTTTCAGTTAGGACCACCTTCTAGTTTCAGATCTATATCAATATCCTTTTTCAACTGTGTTTTTCAAAGCCTACAAAAAGGAGGTTGATATTTCCAAACAAATTCATTAAATGGCAAAATTAGAAGTGAATTGTCTCGGCAATATGGGAAAAGTGAAAGCAACTGAAATAAATAAAGCAGCCACGAGAGCCAAACCATTTGAATCACGTGGCATCTACCTAAATAATTAAGTGGGAGATTAGACCGAGCAGAAAGATTGTAAAATAGAGTATTAACAGTGGAAGTGATGGTGAGGTGATATAAATCAATTAGATAGCTAGGAATGTGAATGCCTAAAATCAATAGTGATTTCTCCAACTAAGAAAAGAAAAAGAGAACTTGAAATTAGGTTTCATTCCTGGGTGAAAAATACGAATGAACATTTGGCATACAGTAAATTGACAATGATGCCTGCAATCATGTTAAAGCTGTCAATGAGGAGTGTAAAAGCTGGTAAATCCCTTCTAGGGCTTTCTATAAATAAAAATATATTTTCAACACGTGTTTAAAAGCATTTTTCCTAGTTGACAAAGTAAGCCTGCAAACTGTTGGGCGACACAGAGGGTATCAAAACAGGGGGTCAAAACTGAATTTGATAAGAATTAGTGACAAGGGACAGCTTTTCAAAAGCCCCAAAAGATTTGAAAGGGTTCAACTTGACTTCCATTAGTAAAAAGGTAAGATGTAAAAGGTTGGCGTATACATATACATCAGTTCTTATGAATTTAGGGTAGGGAACTTCACTAGATGTAAGATATGAGAGTGGGTAAATTCACTTCTGGCATCTACATTAACTAAAAGTGGCATTGCCAATGCTACACTAAAGAGCCTTGACTGCTCATCCATGTTTTGTAAAGCCTAAGGGTGTAAGAAAAAAAGGATGTCAAGAAGGATTTTCTAGTGTTTTATTAGGAGCCTGATCATTGTTTTATAGTAGTGATTAAGAAGTGAGGTGGGGCATTGACAGGCCACAATTGAGGTTCTACCTTACTTGAAAGAATAATAAAAGACAACTTCTGATTGGTTGCTATAGGTTACTGGCCACTGTAAGGTTTGCTCCTGTTAATGAACTCCCCTGAAAGTGTTAAGACCTATGACTTAAATAACATCTACAAACATATTTTGCACATCCAAACAGGACACAAGGTTTCCAAAGAACAGATAAATGATGTTCTCATTTTTAATTACTTTATAGAGACATAATGGAGTTAAAATTATCTCAGCTGAACTATTTTGTCTGTAGGACTTAGAATGATGAGTATTACATGGTTATGAGGCGATTTGTCCCATGTCAACAAAACATCTAACCAATACCATTTTTTGACAGTGAAGATTACAATAATATAATGGTATATTGTTTATCTAGGCTTAAATGCCTCATCTTTTCCCAGCAGGGCTCCCATGTGAAACAACTATTACTGGGATCTAAATTGAAACTAATTATCATTTTGGACAATAAAAAAAAAAAAAAGACACTAAAAAAATATAGTGTGTTTAAAAGTACAGCACCAAACCCTTAAAAATAATCGTATGTTAAAATACAGAGCCAAATAAAATAAATTTAAAAAATTTAAAAAAAGAATAAACGGTGATGATAAAACCTAATGAATTGTCCTAAAAACACCAAAGATAGTCCAAATGGGAAAGAGGTCTTCTCTGCTGCTGCTCCAACAAAAGTGGGAGATAGAATGAATCATTGTCTAAGGAAACACACCTGTTTACAGAAGTCACTATAACGGAGCACAACTCCCCCTGAATTATTAATATAAGAATAAAATACATCTCTGCACAGAATTAGTGTGTAACAATGGACATATAAGCACTGCAAGTATTTAAAAAAACTTCTTTAATAATGCTTTACTGAAATAATTTCATTTTAACATTTTATGACCAAATGCCCAGTTCAAACCATCAGGGCAACTGTAGCTGACTGAAATAGACACAAAAGAAAATCCAATCAGATGCAAGCTAATATGTACTATCAAAATAAATAATTTTGCCTCATTTCTTAAAGCTTTCCAAGAGCAATTTTCAGTGTTAATTTGAACGTTCATATGCATGTATTAAATACCTTAATAATAATGATAATGAGGGTTCAGTGTCCCTTTAAATTTAGCTAACATTTACTGCACCTTTGTATCTATGAACCATTGTAAATAACATTATCAATTCTCATCTGCTTGGGCAATGGCTGTGTTTAAATTGTCAGCTTTCAACATTTTACAGATTTGAACAAACTGTAGCAAGGCACATGCCCTAAAACCTTTGCTAAATTAGATATGATTCACCACATGAAATGAAGCTATGCGGAACTTGTAGTTTTCGTTTACCATTTTTCAGATAGCATTATTATTAGAAAATCACACTTTTTTTCAGCCAAGCAGTTTAAACTCCAACTACTGCTGTTTACTTTGAAAAAACAAAGCAGCTAGTCTTAGCACCATTCACACACATTAGAACAGCTTCTCTTATTTTTAATTTATATGGTATGAATCTGTAAGAATCCATAACTGTAAAAAAACATTACAACATCCCCATTCAATGAAAGATAATTCTAGGTCATGTGGATTAATTCTTTGTATTTCATTTTTTAAATGTATGTATTAAATGTTGTCAAGCACACTTATAGTAACATTCTTCTTAAAGGGGAACTATACTCAGATTACATCTTTACATATGCAGTACTATACCTTAGTGAGAAGCAATTCTCCCCAATATATGTTTCATCTGAAGCAGAATGATTGATGAGGCAGTACTAATAAATTCTCACATCAGGAAATGTGTGTGTGTGACATGTACTGGCCAGTTTTCCATGAAAGGGTACCCTCCTCCGGACATTTTTGCCTAATGTGTAATGTAACACCTGTGCACAAGTTAGATTTGCTTCTGTAATCTCCTGCATTCCAGGAATGTAAACAAGCATTGACTGATGAGGCCAAAAGGTCAGCACACTGCTTAACCAATAGCAGTCAGGCAGCTTTTTCTTCTCCTGTTTAGCAGTTATACCACACACATTTCCTGTTGTGGGAGTTTTCCAGGGCTGTGTAATAAATCATTATGCTTCAGAGGAAATAAAACATCTACTGGGGAGAAACGATTCTCACTAAGGTATAGTACTGCATACTGTATGTAAAGATGTAATCTAACTATAGTTCCCATTTAAAAATAAGGACATTTACTTAATCGCAACACTTTGACGAGGTCTATTGCTTACCAGTACTTAGATTGTAAGCTCTATGGGGCAGGAACCTCTATTCTCTTGTTTCAGTCGTGATCTGGTACTTAGAGTGATGTATTTTCTTGATTATATGCATGTATTTTACTTCACTTGTTCTTTATTCTGCACTTTATGCTTGTCTGTATTATTACTGGATTGTACAGCGCTGTGTAACCTTGTGGAGCTTTATAAATAAAAATAGGAATACATACAAAGACAAATGGAAAGGCATATGATAGAGCTGGTGGACAGAGATAGCTCCTGGGGAATGGTTTGGAGAAGTAAATGTTATAGCATCTGATATCTACTGTATATATAATTTCGTTCAGAAACTGAATGTCTGATTTTCTTTTCCCTTTTAATTTCTATTTATTACCATATGAATTACCATGAAGTGCAACATTTCATTTTCTTCATACGGGGATGGGGAATTTTCACACATCTCAGCAGAAATCTGCTAACCACATTAGATAAAGTCTCATATTATAAGAAGTGGATATACAGGTTTTACACTAATGCAATTGTAAATGGTTCAAGGAGGCATTCTTGGTGTCTATATCTTAAGTAAGAAGTTGAATCTAATGTAATATTTGCCTCTTCAACATTGGAGTACTTGAATGACAACACAAGCAAGTAGAAAAGGGAACCCATTTTAATCAAAAGACGGAACAATATTTCAAAGCTGCAAATGAACTGTAAATCATTTATATGTTAATGAGAAATTCAATATATTTAGAACCTGTTTATATCCCTGGTGCAACACTGACAACATATGCCAGGTTCTCAATCCCATGATGCACCCTGCAGCTAAGATTTTAAATTCTGATCTGTACCTTCTGCACATGTTGGCAACTATTCATGCCAATTGATAAATGAAGGTGAAAATGGGAAATCACACTATAGAAATACTAGTGGTTCCAGTAGAAAACTATTTTCCTAACCTTGGTAAAATTTTAATGGAAATAAACAGCACAGAGGTTTACAGGGTTTCCGAGGGACTCTGGCACCATACAGCAATAAATCCTTATTTACTTTGAAGTATCTGCTTTTCTGACACATAATATTTCATGCTTTTCTACAAGAGCCCAAAGATTCCAATTTTTTTTTTTTTCGTTTTGGAAAAAGAATCCAAGAATGCTGATCAAACAAGCATTGAATTAACAATAAATTAAACAAGACTGTTATCCTATGGGGTGCATTTGTGTTTATATCTGCTTCATGTTTTCCATTAAATCACATTACCACTTCTTTCTCAGCAGGTAATAATAGTTAAAAAAGGGACTAAATGAATCAAGGACTACTGCATGTAAGAGTTAAAATCCCTGTTAAGAATTGCTAGTCAGAATTGCAACTACAGTTGACGTCTGCAACAAGCACACCCCAAACTGTCCTGTTCACATTTTCAGTATCTTTTGGATCTCTTGTATTTTTTGTTTTTATTTATTCATGTTTTATATAGTGCTGATATATTACGCAGCGCTTTACAGAGATTCTTCATTCATTTCAGTCCCTGCTCCGTGGAGCTTAAAATCTATTTTCTGTATTCAGTTGCACTCACAGACAGACACAGATGTATGTTTTTGGATTGTGGGAGGAAACTGGAGTTCCCAGAGGAAATCCACACAGGTGCGGGGAGAACATAAAAACTCTATGCAGATGAAGTCCAGGGTGGAATTGAACACAGTGCTGCAAGGCTTTAGTGTTAACCACTGAGCCACTGCACTGCACATTGCAGGTCTGCATAGGTGATAACAATCACCTATGACTGGGGTCTGCAACCTATGGCTCTTTTGATGGCCATATCTAGCTCTTTATCTTTAACGAGCGGTGCAAGCACCGCTCATTACAGTCTGCCGGCAAGCGCTGTAGAGAGAAAGCTCTCTCAGCGCTTCCGGGCTGTTAGCCAATCCAGAGCCGCTGACGTCACCAGATTCTGGATTGCTAGCTAATCAGGAGCCACTCATGTCACCACAAGTCCAAATTGCTAGCCAATCCGAAGGCACTGATGTCACAGAGGTGACGTCAGCAGCTCCGGATTCAAAAGGGCTGAGGGAGCCGCAGGTATATGGCTCCCTCAGCCCAAAAGGTTGCTGACCCCTGACCTGTGACATAAAATATGATGCTCAGACACCTTCATCATCAGCTGTCATATCATGCAAATAGTGAGCATAGTTACCAACAGTTTTAAGCAAAGGCACTGGAAACCAAACATTTTTTTGTATAAAGTTAGGAATTTGTAGAAGCCTAAATAAAGAAAATCAAAATAGCTTTGAAAATCCACTGACAAAGAGATTGGCCATTTAAATACAAACTAGCAGCTGAGCTCCACTGGGGTTATCTGCTGTTAAGAGTATAGTTATTTAATGCTCTTTAAAATAGCAAATAATAACAACACATGCCGTTTCCAAGCAAATATGCTTTAATAAAAAGGAAGAGATAAGTCAGACTTTTGTCATTGCTAAGTAATCTTCTTTTTGTTTGTTTGCCGAGAGTATTTCATATGCCCAGACTCTCTTTCAGATCGGATTGATCACAATGGAACAGAATAAAAGGAACTGTTACTGAACAGACTAAAAATATTTTCAAACAGAACACTGCAACAAATGTATGTCTTCTGCATCTGCTCCTTTCTAAGTGGTTTATTCATTCTTCTCTTGCTGCATATTTCTCATTTAAAAAGCAGAGAAGTCAGAGTCCTTATTCTCCGTGACAGGTAAACCACAGGGGATAAAACTGATCAAGATATGCATAGAGCAGCTGTCTTACCTTTTTGGCTTTTCTTAGATATGTCCTGGCAGAGTCCTTGAATACTTCATCCTCATCAGGCCCCTTGGCTTGAAGATAGCAAACCCATCCCAATAGATACCATACCTACAAGACAAGGCCATACTTTAGGTCACAATGCATGTAATTACTATCTATGTGCAGCATGCCAGGGAGAGAAAAATATAGGGAAAAATAACTGTAGTAGCTGTTAAAGGGATATAACACAAATGATAGAAAACATATTCTATGATAAGTGCCCCAATTGAAGCAAGCAGTGTGGAACACCAATCCATCTGAATTAATGCAGATGTGCAAATCGCAACTTATAACTTTCTAATTAATTTACTAATTATTTACCCTAATAAATTGAATCCATTATAAATGGTCCATTTCAAGCTGTAACAAGCTCTGGGATTACTACAGTTCCTCCAGTGGTAACTAACCCAGTCCCGTACTACCTATTGTGCGTCTTCCTGTAATTCACAGTTCAGTCATGTGAAAGAATTGTGTGTGTACATGCACACAATGTGGTGTAAACAGCTCTGTGACTGTCCACACTGGCCGCAAATTCCCCACGCTGACGAGTTTGCTAAATACACACAGATGGGAAAGCGGCAAATGAACGTGAGTTTGCACCTTAACTTGACTGTTCGGACTTGCATGCCAATCTGAGTTTTAACCCTCCCCTCTCTCATTGTGTAGGGTGCTAGTAACAACATTACATCTGTCTACTTTAAATCTCATTTGCCAAGTAGATGCCCAGTCATTTAATAATTCAAAGTCAGCTTGTAACTAAGCAACCTTCTCCATTAAATTTATTTCACTAAAAAGCTTTGAGTCATATGCAAAACCAGAAAAAGTGTTTAGTATCCCAAATTCAAATCCTTTATAAATACATTAAACAATACTGATCCCAAAACAGACCCCTGGGGTACACCGCTTATAACAGGGGGCCAATCAGAGTAACAATTATTGTCCATGACTCTCTGGAAATGACCTTTAATCAACTTTTCAATCCATTTGCAAAATGCATTTTTGAAACCAATGGGATTATTTCAGACAACTGGGGGTTTGTGAAGAACAGTGTCAAATGCTTTCTCAAAGTACAAACATATTTTATCCACAGCCGTTCTTATCTCTCCTCTTAAAAAGAGATTAAATTTGTTTTGCAACATCTGTCTCTCATAAATCCATGATGACTATCAATAATAACATACTATTGTATATTGTATAACAAAAACACATAAAACTTTGGGGGCGCTACAAATAAAACAATATGAGATATGTCCAACAAAAAATAAAGTCCAAAATAATTCAAAAAATGTTTTGATTGCAGCTTTTTCAGTGGTAGAGTGTGCTTCAACACTTCTCAAAATGGATGACAAAACAGGAAACTAAGAAAAAGCGCAAAGAGAATGCGGCGCTAAGTGCCTTATCAAAAAATACTTTTTGATTAAGTTCAATTTCCCAAACACACCAATAAAAGTGAAGGGGATAGGTGGTGGAATGGTTATATTTAAATGAAAAACACCCTAAAGTGACATTCAAAATTATGCTCACCAGAAATAACTGAATTCTGAGCCTTTAATAATGATATTTGGGTGAAAATGACAAACTTCCAACAAATGAAACCGTCTGAGTCCACCAGCTCTACAGAGGATCAATACCAGCACTCAAAAAAGGGGTTCAATAACCACACAGCTGTAGCAGTAACTTTTAAATCATTCATGATGGGATATTTAAGTATTTTTTGATTAAGGCACTTAGTGCCGTATTCTCTTTGCGCTTTTTCTTAGTTTCCTATTGTATATTGTATGTTACATACTATTGTATATGATCCAATAACAATCCCTCAAGTATTTTACCTTTCAACAGAAGTGAGTCTTACAAGTCTATAGGTTCTCTGGGAAAACTTAAATCCTTTTTTAACATATATACAATAGGTACCACATTTGCTTTATGCCAGTCCACTGGTACATTACAAGTCTTTAGGGATTCTTTAACAATTAGGAGTAGAGGTTCAAAAATAACTGTTAGCTCCTTAAGGACCCATGGGTGTAATTCAATGGGTCCAGGTGCCTTGTTTACATATAATTTTTTCATATCTTTTTATTCAAATCCACACTTAGCCATTTGGCCCCATTTGTTTAAATAGTTCAGTTTTTGGAACTGAAAAAGACATTCAACAAGCTTCCTTTTTCCCTGTCATCAGTGACCCACACAGACCTATAATTTTCTCTTTATCATTCATAGCCATATTTACGCTTGAGGAAAGCCAAATCAGTTTTCACTTGAGTCTTTTAAATTTGTTACCCCAAGGAATGAAAACATATAGCCAGATGATGACCTTATCTGAATAAGCTGACTGGGAGATTTCAGTGCATTTAAAATATGTGACCTGCAGCTTTAATGAATTCATTATCACTGTTTCCTCTTCCTGAAGTGTCTACAGTGCTGCAAGATCTGAAACTAGTGCGAGTCCCCTGTGTTTTTCTTTAAGTATATATTAAAGCCTGTACTACAGTATAAAAATGCAATGATATAAATATATTTCCATTGAATGTTAATTTAAGTATTTTATCAACTACAGTTTGATCTTTTACTGAACAGTAGTCTGCTGAATATATTAATGTCTTTTAAACCATATGAATTACCATATGCTAACAATAGACAGCATCAGCAGATCATGTCTACAATGTGTAGAGAAAATCTTACGTTCTGCCTATTTGAGGTATAATAGCAATAAAAAAAAATATTTACTCACAGTCCTGTCAAATTTCTTTGGACTAAGCAAAAATACAAAATGATTCCTATTAGAGCATTACAGTATCAGATGTACACTTCAGGAGCTTATAGGTGCCTCAGGCCACACCCACTAACTGACCACACCCCTTGGTAAAAATCAACACAGGCTAAATTATACAGTGAACTAAAGTGCTGTGTGACTTATAATTTCATGTAAAGTGAAATAATAAATTTCAGAATCAACATTTGCCCTTTTAAAAATACTTCTCAATTTAAATTAATTTCCTTGATTCCTCCTGCCTATGTCCTTGACCAGAAGTGATCCTTCCTTCTGACTGAGCTGCTGTTAGGTGCGTGCCTCTTCTGCCTATAGGAAAATATGGCCCTCAGAGTATATAAATACCCAGAGATGCAAAATAGTATATTATAATCAAAGCTGCTCTGCTGTAGACATTTTTAGCAATTGTCTTGGAAATGTACTGTTTTACAAATAACCCAGATAGCAAATTTGATAGCATTAGGAGACTTATTAAATGTTTATGGGTTATTGAAAAACAAACAACCCACAACATATTTTAAGGCAGGCAAGTCAGTCATTTTCAAGGGCATTTTTTTATTTAAAGCTGAAAGCCTCACTACTTCACCTTCAAATAGATACCCAAGAAATGTACCTTGATGTTGACTAAGTTTTTGAAGTGCGGTCAAGCATTGAAGTGACAAGAATTTCTAGATCACAATCACATGGTTAGCCTCTAATGTAGCCTCAACAGTACAACAAACTATAAGATGCCTTTTAAAGGGGTAACACTAGAGACATCCCACCAAAGTAAAGAGTATCAATGTGTTGCTGCACATACTATCAGATTCCCAGAGCTAAGCTATTCATCTGAAGTCGCATTAGTCACATAGTCACATTCAAGTTAGTAATTCAGATCCCTTACTGTATAACATGTAGACTTTTTCTTCTATGTTCTAAAGGTATTAACCTATCAGGAGTTTGGTTATCAATACCTTCATTCTGTTTTCTTTAAATTGTCAACCTTTCATTATTTGGAAAGGGCTCTTGTACAAATACATGATCTTTATTTATTTATAATCCAGTTCAATCCTTGTGCTTCTAAATGAATTGGAGCAATTTTACCTTGCTCACTGGTGAAACAGTTTGGCTGTTTATGCTACTGTAACCCATGCAATGTAATGTGTGGCATATTGTATTGTAAGAGACCATCTATTTAGCAATGTTATTTGCTGAACATTCAGTGGTTGTCCCCTCCCCATCTACAATCTTGGGCATTGGTGGGTACAGGTCATCTCAACCTTTTTCAGTTTGTTTCATTGACTCTTTTTGATGCTATTTTTCAATCCCCTGGACTTTTAGATTCTGCTGCTTTATAAAGGGCCAATAAAAAATTGCTGATATTGATCAATATTCATCCCCTGAAACCGTCACACTTTGCAACTTTTTCAGTGCAGTTTGACTACCTTTCCATATACAAGTTGAAATTCTTTTTCAACGTGGAAATTAATTTGACTGTAGAAAAATGACAGACCTACTCCATAAGGAATAATGGGCATTCAGTTTTTCCTGCAAAATTTTACAGAACAGCTTTAAAAATACGCAAAAGGGCGAAGTTGATATATTTCACCAGCTTTAACAGGTCAAAAAACATTCTGACTGTTATAAATACCTCCCAAATTTGTGTTTATCTATTTTTTTATTTTGTCGTGTGATATATAACTGCTGCTCCCATTCACTGCTTAGGTGCTGTGCTTTTGCTAATGTTTGAACCAGTGTTTCAAACACCTACAACCTTTCCATAGTTCAAATCTTTCAGGTCATGTTGTTTGTCTATTAAACATTTAACATGGAATGACTCGGGTAATCTCTTTAAGTTCACCTTCATCTAACTCACTTGATGTCTAAAGCTTATGTCAACAGGGTCTGCAAAATAGCTAGATTTGCATAAAATAAATCATGGGTCATAAAAAATTGTCAATTTAATGTAATGTGCCTGTTCCGAGTGTATTTTTCCAGAAGTCTTAATCTGCCTCCTGGTGATTCCACTCATTTATTTTATTTTTTTATGGAGCAGGTCTTGTTTTCTGACCTTCTATGTAATCTACATTTGAAGCACATGGACAATGTATATAGTAGGGTGTGTCAACGGGTATTTCTGTATAGCTCATTTAAATACATTTTAGTCAGCATGTGGTCTAATATCAGTGAAGATGGGTCCTTTTGGTAGTGTGCCAGTATATAAGCAATCCAGCCTTTTAAAAATGTAATAGGAATCCCTCATAGACACAGAGGAATTCAGAGATCTTTAATGTCTTTGGCTTAAACTAGTCCATTTTTTACTTTCTAAAGCAGGATCCTTTAGATAACCTTTGTGGTTTTTCTATTGTAAAATCTTTATTTATTTTGCATGTTTGTAAAGCTACATAACAATATATCAGTAATCAATAAAGAAATAATGTCATTTGAATTGTTATATTCTACACCAATACTTTTCTCTTCAGATCATGTATTGTACACTATTTTGACCATGCTAAGACGACAACACACTTTGTTTCATTTCAGATATCTATAATCATTACAAAACATACATACATTTTGTATTGTATATATATTTTGGAATTATATTATTTCCAAAATAAAATAAAGCAGAAGAAATCATTCATCCAGCCTCTGTGTTTATTTTGAGAGACTAATGACAGGTCCCATCAAGGGGAAATTCTATTGAGAGAATATAGAAAACTTACTCTGTTTTTCTTTTGGGTCTATTAACTAAATTCAGACGTTTTATCTAGATTCTCTATAAAACATATCCATGTTGACCATATATCAAGGAATGAATCACATTCATCTTTTGCCACAGCAATACAATCTTCTAGGTTTTTAATATTTTATATCACTGTAAACAAGTCTTGTATTGATTGGGGCTGGGGTGCCTTCCATTTTCAATGTATAATAACTACAGCTGCTGTTTTAGGCCCTGTTTCAGTTGTTTAATTCAGTCTGTAATTGTTTAAATGAGTCTTTAATAAATTTGCTGTATGAGATTATTTCTGTTTCATTTATGATCTGGAACATCCATGAATTTTGTGATGTAGTTATTTTAGTGAATTCTTTTGACTGAAGTCCCGGTTGAAAATCTGGATTATCCAGAATAAGTGTTAGAGGTCCTGGTATGTGTGTCAGATTCAGATTTTGTCCGATTTCAGAATCTGAGAACATGGCTACAGAGAAGAAGAAGCTGTTCGTGTTTTGGTCTATAGTTTGGTAGAAGCCATATTGCAGTGTTTAAGTTTATTTGGGATAGATTGGTCTCAATTTGTACCAATTGTTTGAAGTCACCATTGCGACATCAATTATTCGTGCTAGATAGGAGGCGTTATGATAATTACAAAAATATGGCACCCCTAGTCCCCTTTAGACTTACGACAGTGGAGCAATCTTCTATTCAGTCTCAGTTTCCTTTTCTCCCAGATAAATTGAAATGTTAAAGTTTCCAGTTTTTGAAAAAAAAGTTTTTTGGTATCTTCTTGGATATAATTTGAAATACAGTATTATAGGTAATACGTTCATTTTAACTGCATTAATCTTTACGAACCAAGAAATGTGGAGTTATTGCAAACTTTTAATTTCTTTAAGAAGTAAAATTGCTCTCCAATCCAGTGAACATCTGTCTCGGTTAGAGAAAAGTTAATAGATGCTGATTTGGAAATATTAATTTTGAAATAGCTAAATTGGAGATGTGATACATAAAAGTAAATCATCAGCATAGGCTACTGTCTTATATTCTAATTGATGCCTTTGATGTCTGGGTTTTCCCTAATTGCTACCATTAAGAGTTCCATAGAAAGAACATAAAGCAGCGATAAAAGCAGACACCCTTGTCTAGTGCAGTTTCTAATTTTCATGTTAGCAGATAAAGTACCATTCACCCTAATTTTTGCTGAGGCGGTATTGTAATGGAAGAAAATTTTCTGTAGAAATATCAGTCCCAAACTCAATTTTCTCCATTGTGTTCTGTAGAGAGGGCCAACTGATTCAAAATATCAAAAGCCTTCTCACCATCTAATGAGAGAAGGAAGCATTATGTTTTGACCTAATTACATGGTTACTTGGTGAGATTGTTTTAAGTGTATTGTCCCTCCTCTCTCTTCTTTGAATGAAGCCAACCTGATCCAGACAGATTAATTGGTTAAAACAAAGATGTAAATACACTGCAAACAGTTTAGCATACATTTTACTATTTACATTGAGTAGGGATATGGGTCTTTAACTGGAAAATGAAGAGGGGTCTTTTCCTGGTTTCCTCCGATACTTACATTTTTGATATTCACATCATGACACCCCTCACTTCTCTGATATTTACATTTTTTGACATTCACATCATGACACTCCTTACTTTTGCGCTGACAGCTTTCTTAGTTAAAGGGACCACAAGGGAAACAGAATACTCAAAGAACTGGGAATTCCACCAGTATCAAGTAAAGAGAGCAGCAAAACCTTGACTTTTTCCCTACTTTTATAGTGGAAAAATACAGCAATAACCACTGTTTCCAATACCTTCCCAGCTTGGGTCCCTTTGTCCTATATTAACACAAATAAATACAAACCCACATTCTGTTAATTCTTAAATAGCTTTGCAAAAAATTAATATAGCAAAGCAGACACACCTTCAACATAGATTTGATTTTTATTTTTTTTTTATTCTTTACAGCTTCGAATATCCACACATCAAAGAAAGATAAGGAATCAGCACTAAGCAGCTGTGCTGCAGCTCTTTTTTCTGGATGGTCAGTAAACACACATAATGCTGACCATCCATAAATATAAAGGGTTGCAACACAGCTGCTTGGTGCCATTTTCTTATCTTTCTTTGATGTGTTGATATGAATAAGGAGATCCACAGAAATACTGTATATAATGAATTAGGCAAAGACAATTTGGTATAATCAGCAACTTGGGACATCATTTCTTAAAGAAGCTTTCAACATCCTTCAGATGCTGCCAGGGTAGCAGGTCTAGAAGCTAAGACTAGGTTACACAGGGGCTGGCTGGCAAATTTTAGCCTGGGGGGCAAGTA
>WMED01004960.1:0-20069 GCA_019650415.1 Pipa parva
ATGGAAAACTGGTCTTGCTTACAGACGGTCCCTGGTGCAAAAAAGGTTGGGGACCTCTGGTTTAAAGGAAAACACATTTGATTTTACTTTAAAGGCCAATGAATGCAATGCAGTTATACAAAAAAGGTCACCAGAAAAGGGTGTGATTTGAACCACCAGTAAAGTACAGTATGCATTTACAACTGAAATACAAGACAATGGGGTGAATTCAGGATAGTCCAAAGTGAGGTGCAGAGTATTCGCCTCACTTTGGACTGACTGATATGTGCTCGCTGATGTCCGCGTGCAGGACATCAGTGAGCGCATATCAGTCAGTCCGAAGTGAGGCGAACACTCCGCACTATCCTGAATTCCCCCCAATATGTTCAACATTCGTAGATTTTAGTTATACAAGTAGGTAAAAGTTTCTGTGGAAAAAAAAAAAAAAACGTAAATATAAAAAAGCGTATATGGTATCTATACTGTTCTCAACTTGTGTTTAGGGCTACTGACGGACTTACAGAAACAGACCTAGAAAAGCAGTAGGCAATGTAGCATGCACACTTTTCTCTCCAATGCCCACATTCTGTCTTCCTTATACATGTTTATCCACAGGGATTCTGGATTTGAATAAAGTATTCAGACCCTTTAAAACAGCGGTTCTCAACCTGTGGGTCACAACCTCTCTGGGGTAGTCAAACAATGCTTTTACAGGGGCTGCCTAAGATCATCCGAACACACTGCTCCTCTATCTGTCTCCAGGCGGTCTGCCCACACGCAGATACGCCTGGCATGAAGACATCATTGCGGGGGTTGTGGCATCAGGTAGGTTTACAACTGCTGATTTAAAAGGTTACAAATGTCACCAAGAAAAATCATTTAACAAGCTTAGGTAGTAGTATAAGTGGGATGTTAATAAGGAAAGCTGGCATGCCTTCACAGAAAAGTATTTAGTGCTTAGCACACTGTACATCTTATGCCAGAAGAAAATCTAAGTTTCCAATTGTGTTTTTGCAATTCTACACTGATGTAACATCTACATGCTGGATCCCTTACACTAATTTCTGCTAGCTATGTGGAGCATCATAGTTAAACAACAGCAGGTGAACTGCAGGCTAGACATCCCTGCACCCTCCTGCTTGCATATAAATAGTGAAAATTGTTGATGACATTCTCATGCTATTACAGAATCCTCAGGAAATTGTTAGAAACAAGAATTAAGCAATATTTTCTGAACTCTGTGGCAGATCTGCCCCAAATCTTAACGGATGTTAAGCAATCTAACAACTAATATAAGATTAAAAAGAAACAAATCTCACAACAGAAAAAAAAAATTACAAATGAAACAAATGAAAAGACAGATATAGATAAACAGATTATTGTGTGTACAAAATCTCTTACAAGAATCTAACATATTTTGCATTGGCATTTAAAGTATCTGCATTGTGTTTGTGTGAGGTGGGTCTAGAGAAAGGTCATATACAAATAAACTGTTAACACCTCTGCCTTGTACACTTAGGCTGGCTGAGAAAAAAAAAAGCCACAAGGGGAACAGAATACAGCAATGCAGAAAAAAAACATCAGCAACACCTTTATGTGTGAAGCTGACCAGTATGAGACAGAAGCCAAACCAGAAACTGGGTAGGCTAGAGCTCTAATGTACTCAGACATATCAGCCTCAAACAGTGAGATTAAGATGAGATATGATAGCTAGTTGTGCTTTAAATAGCATTGCTGGGATTGGAGTTTTGTAGTAGTCTTATTATGGCAGCATTGTGACTTGCCTTTCTTGGGTGCAGTTACAGTTGCTTTCAGCTTTCTTAGCACCTCAGCTTGTACTTCAGTCACAAGATGTAAATTAGACATTTCTTTCTTCAGCTCCCAGTACGCCTGCCGCATGCTGCTCTCGCTGGCAAAAACAGAACACAGACATTTTTTTTTCCTTTCTTGCCTAGTGGCATACACACTTTGGTGCCTGGCTTTTGTTAACGTGTGTGCGTGAATGTTTTTTTCTGATTTAAAAGTGTGTTAAGACTACTGAATTCAGACTATACAATACCAGATTATTTATATATATATATATATATAAATATATACTATACTATATATATATATAGTAGGAGATATTGTATCAATTATATACAACAAACAAAACAAAGCAAGAGTGGAAGCCATATGACATCACTTAACAGTCTTACAAAAGTAAGAGAAATTATATCAGTTATATGCGTAATATATCATTTTTTTTTATTAACGCAGTTTTGCTCTGGTGCAGGGTAGTAATTGACATAATGTAAACAATAAAAAAGTAATAGAAATGTTATGAATTATAAGAAATAAAAGATTGTTGCAGACTGATAAGTATGAGTGGATACACTACTGTAAAGGATATGCAATAGGTCCGTTCCATTTTTGTAAAATGGCATCTGAATGCAGTTGTGCTCTGTTACAAACTAATCTTTAATTATAAAAATCCTAAACCTCTGATAGTGTGTGCCACATATTAACATTTCTATAACGATTTCAATCTGAAAACCTACAGAAGTCTTGTACTGAAATTGAACGCTCTTCAGCAACCACCCTACAGGGCTAAAAAATAATATGATTTTACCATATAAAACTAGGGTTCTTCAAAAAATGGGGTTCATTCAGCTACAACAAATTTATCAGTTTTCTGTGACAATGGTTTGTTTGACTTAGTACCACAAGACACTAAGGTGTGAATTCGACTGTCGAATTCGCAAACAGCGGATTCTCATAGCAAGTCCGTGACAATTTCCCCATTGTAAAGTTGCGACAATGTTTTAATGTTAAGATTGTGACAATTTTCCCATAATAAATGACAATATTCTCATTATAAAGATGTGACTGTCTTTATCTGGCAAATTCGCACCTAAACGCAACAATTTGGACTTTAGTGAATAACCCCCTAAATGAATTAAGGGCAGGAGTCTATTATAGTTAGTCATAGACAGGCAATAAAATGATTTGTACACTGTGTAATTTATTCTTGCATAGTTGCAACCCTGCTTGTACTGGTATAATCCTGAATCCATTGTTAGTTCTATATTCTTAAAAGTTTGTTAGAGACAAACAAATGATAAAGTCTATATTAATGTGGGCTATCAAACTTTCTCTTCATAGATTAATGTTAATGCTAGTGAGCAAATACATATATTGAGCAATCACCATGGAATTTGTATTGGATTTTTGGATCCAGAATTTGTGCCAAACTCTCTTAATACATATATTAGATGGCCTTATGTCTGACTGACCAGCACACAGGCACCCAAATACTAATTGTCCATCTCTTTATTAACAAATATACACATACATAGGGCTTCCCTTTCTACAATGTTGAAAACTAATATTTTGTCTTTTACGGTTTTGTCATTCATGTCAATACCTGTAATTTTTAAATTGTAATATTTTGACACTGCATTTAGTTACCAAAGGAGATGAAGTCTGTGCCTTCTGTATATGAGTAAATACAGAAAAGTATAATAAATATAATGAAAAAGCCTTGTTTTTGGTTGAGATGAATTACCCTTTTGGTCTTTTGACATTGCATGCTAGCTATGAGGATGAGTCATTCATTCTAAATGACATGTGCGCAATGCAAATTACATGTACAGTAAAACTAAACAAGAAAGAAAACAAGATGGCTCATTTGCAGAAGGTTGTTAAGCAAAAACTTTTGCTAGTTGAATAAATGTAATATAAATCATTTCACAAGTCAGTGATGAGAGATTCTGTGATAATAGTTTTCACTTTCAAAGAAACAATACTACTCTAATAAGAAAATGTATTTCACTGAGAAATAACAAGAAATGCATATTTCCTAAACCATCAGAGTACAAATGCTATCTTGCCATCAAACTTTCATGCTGATCTAAAGAAAAAAAAAAACTTTAATTATCTTGACCATTCTTTTAGGAATTACAAGGAAATTAATATATATTTGAATTCACAAAAAATATTGCACACCATAAACTAGTTGCAAGTTTACCACTAAAGTATTGTACTGGTGGCGGTCCCAAGTGTTGTATTCTCCCCAGTTTTTTTGAGTGCTGCATTCAGTAATGTTAAATAATTACATCTCCGTTAAATGTGCTTCTCAATCTATTTTACATTTATGGTGCTGCTTATGACATTAATGAGAGTTTTCTTTTCAAATTAATTTATTTCATATTAAAATCATTCTTTAAGTGTTAGCCTACTTTAGGCACTGATTTATTATTGCCAATAACATTTTTGCACTAGTTTATATGTTTAGCCTATAAGATACTTTGATTTTTGTTTTCTGTTCCCCCAAGGTAACAAGTATCAGTGCAGACAGATGATCAGTGATGTCAGCAGGCACACCAACCATATTATCATCCTGCTGCTAGCATTTCTCCTTTAATTATTCTATAGCCTTACACGTGCTGGAAAAAATCTGGCAGACAAGACATTTACTAAAAGCAGTAACATTTTAAACAGAACATACTAATAATTCTAAATTGAAACACAATCACGTTTTTGATTCATTCTTTTAGCATATACCAAAATCTGGAAAAGAATAATATATAACTTCCATTCTATACTGTTAGCCTTTATTTATGTATGGAAAACTTCTGCACATCAGTCTATAAATCCTTACTATATCTTTCAAACTCATAAAAAAATTAAAAGGGATCTGCCAACATTTAGCACATGTTCTCCCCCTAGTGGAAAAGGTAGCAACACACTCATTTTGGAAATTAAACAAAAATATTTATATGAACAAAAGGGATATCCTATATTATTTACAATACATTCAAAAGTACATTTTTTTTTTTTTGCAAAATAGAGACTAAAGCAGTGACAATTACATGGAGATTAACTGAGAATAAATAATATGTATAAATATAATTAAGAAGTCTTGTACAAACACACGCAATGGTAAATTGCATCTAGTTCTTTGTTCTTATAGCGTAATGTATTTGGATATTTGTATTCTGCAGAAAATGTAGCATTTGAACCATATTTGCACAGTGGTCTTTTGCAGCAATAAATTTGTAATGTTTTATAATGTATTTTTAAAAAATGTGAATTTTTGCTTTTGCAACCCCATGTCAGTTAAAGAATAACTTTGTGGGAAATATAATAGTAAAATATTTCCAGTCAATTGTACCAAGAAAGGAGGTCAATCTTTCTGCTGATCAGTGTGATTTCAAAGCCATTGCTTATTTTACTTGGAAATCACAGAAAGCTAACAAAAGAGAGTGCAAGGACTAAATAATGAAAGCAAGCTACAGACAACATACACAACGGCTAATGCAAAGCCACTGGCATTGCTGAGCCTGCTCTCTTCAACCCCTCTGTATATTTTATCACAGTTAAACAATAAAAACACTATTCTCTCTGAGCTGAATCTAAAGGAGAGACCATGTTGTAGTTATACAGTTGTTTTCAGATCAATAAAGCGCTAATATAGACTACAACTATACATTCACAATGCCAGCAGCAGCCAGACCTCAAGAAGCAAAAGAGCCTATTTAATAGCGCAGCAAATATATTTAACAAGAACAAATAAATATAAACCAGAGCAAATAATTAGAAATATACAAGTGAAAATTAAAAAAGAAACTGGAAACCAATGCCAAGCATTAAATGCTAACTGACTCAAAAATGGATATAAATGTGTGGCCAGGCCATTTACGTATCATATATGGTCATTTGGGGTTATGGTGTGAATAGATCATAAGTAAATATAGACAATTTTCCTTACATATTATGTAAGTCAATATATTTGCAATACCCTAAAAGGAAATACATTTAACACTTTCAATTAATTTTGCTTTTTTTTCAGCTTTGAAAAGTATGTTTCCATAAAAAGTCATTACAGCAGTAATACTATTTTATATGTACAGCAGACTATTTAGATAGCACTGGATATGATGCAATATATGAAGATGCATCCATTAATGAAAAATGACAAGATTATTTTTTTCACAGTGATAATTTTTGTTTGATCATATTCATACACAATTTTTCAGATTTCATGTGTTGGGGGTTTAGCAGCTAGAGAAAGAATAATTTTGTTTTGCAGTCATTTTTTTTTTAATTAATTTCCCAAGTAAGCTTTACATTCAAAAAAACAAAGTGTATTAAAGTGCTGAGATTCACAATAACCTCTGAAAAAGTGCACTTTACAGAGTGAAAGAAGGCTGGCATTTTGTTAGAGATTTAACATTTTTGTAAAAAGATGGATAACTACCTTTCGGTTGTAGGTGTCTGACATTCCTCTGTAAATAGATGTTTTTTCATTAATTCATCCTATTAAAAAATAAATATATATTTAAAATAACTATAGTCTTCTCACACACAAGTGAAGCCATATGTGGGGCACAGAAGAATTCTATGCATATTTGCTTTGAAGTATAGGAATTTAAACAGCGAATCCGATTTTGTTGTGATGTAAATTCTGAAAACATCTTGTTCTGCTGATGGTATCAGTTCTTAGTGCATTTACTAACTCAATCAGTTATACACAAAGAGAAAAGCCCTCTGATTAAAAACAATAAAAATTGTCTTAAGAGAACTACAAAATACATTACCTAGCATGAGTCATGAAAAGGAAGGACATTTATATTTTTTCAAACATGCATAATAAAACGGCTTGTTATTTCTTACAAAGCATTGCCTCTTTATACACATGCATATACATAAGCAATATATGGGAGCTGCCACACTTCCTGCCTTGGATGGCACTTTTTCCAAGGCATTAATAGAACAACAGGTACAGTGTATCATCTGTATATTACTTTTGAAGTAGTCTTATTATTTTTTTTCTTTTGCAGCTGCACTCCTATTTGTAGAAGATAGTATACATGGAACAATTAGTCTGATAACACAGGCAAATTATCATTTTGTGTACTGTATACCTTATTGAGCTATATTTCTGAATGATAAAAATCTTAGCCCAGTCGGACAAATCTTTGTTGTTTCAGATGGTAAACCTGCTGTAATGATGAGCTTGTATATTGTCACTGCAGACCTTATACACTGTCTCTAATGACTGGATTTGTCTGTGCCCCATCATGTCCTCACAGTTTTACTCCTTAACATAGATCCATATTTAATAATAAGGGACAAAATAATTTGAATGTAAGGGTATAAAGGCAGTCAGGATTAGTGCAGTGTATTTGTCCCTCTATGCAGCACCAAATACTCCATTTAACACAAAATGTCAAATTAGAACAATCTGTGTTGGGATTCAGTGACTAAACTGATCAAAATGTAATAGGAGCAAGATCTAACACTGAACTGACACAAAAAGCAAATGCTGCTAGTTTAACACATGCCATTATAACATTGTACATTGCACCACCATGTGGTAGAAAAAAAGTAAACACTAACACCAATAATTCACCTACAATATTTTGTCTAAAACTACAATAGAAGCCATAAATGCAAGGGTAACCATACTGGAGAAATAACTTACTCTTTAATGATGATATTGTATAAAAAAACTGTTTCCATGCAATATTACAATGTAACAGCGTCAATGAAGATAAAGCTGAATATTGTATATCACACTTTGCAATCATTGTTGGGATGCACTTTTCTACCAAAGGGTTACAATGTCCTTAATGGCTACACTTTATTTAACAAAGCACATCGGTGACATAGTATGACATAACCAGCATTATGGCAAAATATTAAAGATTAAATTATATTTGCTACTGGAATATAAGAAAGCAAACTAAATACCGTGTGTGTTAGTAATGTAATGTAAACTCATCCAATGCCATTCAAAACAGAAATATTGAACAGGTGAATAAAAGTTTGGATACAATTTAACTTTTGGTTTCAACAGTCAGTATATTTGTATTAAAGGGGCACTATAGTGCTGATATAACTGCACACATACATATAAAACTTTATACTAAGCCAGTTGCTGACGCAAATAGATAAAAAAAATGTTTAGGGAAGAAATAATATTTGCAGTTTGTTTCACTGTTTAGTTTTAAAGAGAGCTGACATTTTCCTCCCCCTCCTATTTAACTTTTGCAAGTTAGGCAACACGAGAAGAAAAAGCTGCCTGACTGCTATTGGTTAAGCAGTGTGCTAACCTTTTGGCCTCATAAATTAAGTTGGAATGCAGGAGATTACAGAGGGAAATCTGACTTGTGTGCAGGCGTTAACTAGTAAATAGGGCAAAAATGTCTGGGGAAGGAAACCTTTTCATGGAAAACTGTCTAGTACACATCACATACACAATTCCTGGTCCAGGATTTTATCAGTGCTGCCTAATCAATCATCCTGCATCACATGAAACATCTACTGGGGAGAAACGCTTCTCACTAAGGCAGTGGTCGGCAAAGTGCGGCTCGCGAGCCACATGCGGCTCTTTAGCCGCCTTGTTGTGGCTCGGGCCGCACTGCCGAAGCCACGCCTAAGCCCCGCCCACGACAGCCAACGGCTCTTCTGATTGGCTGTCGGTGGTCATGTCAATGGTTATCGCCGCCGGAGGAGGGAGTGAAATGGCTCCCTCCTGAAAAAAGTTTGCCGACCCCTGCACTAAGGTATAGTACTGCATCTGTAAAGATGTAATCTGACTATAGTTCTCCTTTAAGTATTTTTTTTTTTTATTAAAAAAATGTCTTTTTCAGATATTTTCAATCTTTGGATTCTTTGTAGGCTCAAAGATAACACTCTAAAGAATGCAGTATTCTTATCTTTAGCAATAGTTAGCATCATGATTAATTTACTCACTATGAGATTATGGGCTTTTGTTCTATAATGTGCTGCTTTCATAAAACATTGTTTAACCATTGAAAAAATCTTCTGGACTACAAAGCCAGTAGGAAACTCATAAAACATAGGAAACCAAGCCAATAGGAAACTTCTAAAGACTCATTAAATCATCAGGTGAAACAAATTTGTGAAAGAATTTGAGAAAATAAAGTTTGGGAATATAAATAAGAGACGGGCGATGTAAAGGCTTTACAGCAATTTTCTTTGCATTAGACAAAACCATTCCAGGCTTTTCGAGTTTATCCTGTGCAGATCTTGGATGTTTGATCGGTAAAAATCAATCAATATATTTCTTTACCTTACTCTAACTACTACTATTTATAAAACACATTAGTTAGCTAGTCATCACAACACATCCAACACAGGAACACATCATAAAATCAAGATTACAAAACAAATCCAAAGATATAAACAAATAACCAAATGTTGACAAAAAGGAGGGAAAATTTGTTTTATTATGGAAATTCTGTTTTATTATATGAAGGAAAATGAATAGCAAATCTATGTAGCTAAAGTTAAAGTGTGATTTATGACTATTTGTTTTTGTAATATAAATGTTGGAAAATAAAAATCTCAAATTAAAAAAAAAAAAAAAAATCAATCAATATTTTTCAATCGATTTTTACCGAGCAAAACTTTTGATGTAGAGTTTTTCGATCATATTTTGCAATGGAAAGGTAGCAATACTACTAATGTAAGGTATGGCTACCTTTCCATCAAAAAATTTGATCGCAAAAACTAGATCGAAAAGTTTAGATTGGTAAAAATCAATCAAAAAATATTGATCGATTTCTACCAATCATACAGCTGAGATCTACACAGGATAAACTCTACAAGGCCGAAGTTGGCCTTTTCAAGTTTAATAAATTTCGCCCATGGTGTGGACTGAAGAAGAAACAAGACAGCAATGAGACACCCCTATACTCTGCAGTTTGAGCCATAATCTGTATGGCTTGTATATAGAGACAGGAACAAAATGTGTGAAATAGTCTTTATATCAAACAAAACTTTTACACTAAACTAGTTGAAAAAAAAACCCCGTATGACAAGATGAATCTAACATACAGTTTAGCTTGTTGTTATACCAGCTTGTTGTTTACACTGTCCTCCATAAAGAAAATTATGATTTCTAGTCTTTGTTTTGCCAAATTCAGGTACTTATCTGTTTAGCGTGATCATGATTATTCACTGTTTTTATTTTCAGGACTATCTTTTACACCTTCTGAGAACACTCTATTGGTTTTCTTCCTCTGAATTCTATTGGCTCTTTGTTCACAGTTATCACAAGTGTGACTTTAATACTTCTTCTTAAGTATGATGAATGTCTGGACAGTGCAAACGCTAATGTATAATTTTCAGGCAGCTTGTTGCATTAGCATCTGTTTTCTACATTATGTTCTTTACAATGGGTTAAATAAAGGTACATAAGAAAAGACAGTATACCATTTAATTACGAATCATTTTCAATTCCTACAGTACTATATACTATTACCACGGAAGGACTTAGCCCCATGATCACAAAATCACTCATTTGCAGCTGGGTCACTGCTTTGATCCCTATTATATGTTATATGAATTGCACATAAATCAAACAAGGTTGCCATGTGTCAGATAGACTTAAGTAGGAAATATATTCCTTGTAATAATAAATGCAGATATTTTTATTTACAAAGTTTTACTAATTTCATATTATCATATTTAAAATGAGTAAGTGCTTTTCTATTGCCTTTTACAACAATGCCTTTCCTTGTCATAACATTTTCACCTTGTGTTTATTCATTGGAGGTTCTTCATGACTTTCCTTGACTGATGGAATCCCAAGCTAAGTCTTTTCTAGACCTCTTCTTTCCAGTATCACAAGATGCTGGAAAGACCACAATGGAAGTAGCCATTAGGTAAGTAGGCAACTGCAGGAAGTGCAGTCCAAAATATGCAGCAGCTTTTGCAAAGGGGAACATTAATTAACTGGAATGATCTGAAGGCACTGGAGGGCAAACTGTTCTCAGATTCATCTGATGATAATTTATTTGTGGTTAAGAGAGATAAACAAGCTAAACTGAATGGAACAATAAAAATGTGAATGAAGGCTTAAGAATAACGGGCTAGCTACAAAGCACTGAACAATTCAACAAAACTAGAAACCACCTAAGAACTACCTGACCATTGTGAAAAGTTAGGTATGAATACACTTCTGTTGCAATCAATGGTGAGTAAAGAGGCTGCTTATTACAAAAGACTAACTAACCAAAGAGGCTCAAAAGGAGGACCTTGAAGCCTGTAGGACATGGTTAAGGTCCCAAAGTAAAAAGCTATAGTGAATGGGTGGGCAAACATGAATATCCCCCTGAAGAAGAGTTTGGTCTTATGTAAGAGAGCCAACTTTTGGTCTTGAAACTTTCAGAAAGAGAAATGGAGTCCCTTGAAGAATCAAGGAGACAAGAAAAAAATGAAAAAAATTACAGTCCAGACCCATATATGCATTTTTCAAGACAAGTCTTCTGGAATCTGTAAAAAATCTTGAATGGAAAAGGCTTGGGCGCTCCAAACATAGCTGGAATAATCAAATGCAAATATCTTTATTTCTTATTGATTGACATGGAAAGGATGTCTGAGAACCATGACTGCAGAGAAAATGAAGGACAACTACCTGTAGAATGAGAAAGGCCCTTCTAATTTCAAAATTTGAGGATCTAGGGACAAATAGCAATCAGAGAAAAAGTTTTACCATAGTGAAATAGCCATATATCCTTAAATTTCCACCTTTGTTTGTTTCTGAAAGGTTGGAAAGTTAACTTTGCAACTTATGCTGTGGCAAATACTGAGTGAAATGCTGAACCCATCAAAGAAAATACGAACTCTCAAAGTGGGAGCTAATGGAAGGAGGGCTTAGACTTAAGTCTTTCCTATCAAACCCATGGGTATCAACCTTCTTTTAAAAGCTGTCCAAAGACCAAAAACAGCAAAAAAAGAAGAGCAGCAGCCTCCTGCTACAGTGTCTTAACTATTACAGAGTAAGGAGCTTTACCCAGAGGTTTTGCCTGCGTTCTCTAATATCTACTGGAGAAACTCTTATAAATGTGCTTATCCTTATATATCTGTTATGTACTACAGGTAAATCCAGGCCAACAGATGTGACTGTTTTTGCAGCCATGGGGTAACATATAAAAAGCATAGGCAAATCAGACACTGATTAAGAAAATATGGAGTTGTGCGAGGACACAAGCCAGACAAAAAAGATAACTAAATATAAGGCTAGGTCTAAAGAAAATAATAGATTGTAAAATTGGGAATAGAGTAACATTGAATACAGCGCCATATAGCAGTGCCTCCGTGTCCTGTCCACTACGTACAATGTACATTCACAAATAAAGTAGGAGTAAATGGTGCTAGCACCATTTACTCCTACTTTATTTGTTAACCAAAATAATAGACTGTCCAAGATCTATTTCAACAACTTTGAAGTAATATTCTAAGCTGCTTATGAAATGCTATTGCCTATTACCTGCCTCATTTTATTATATTTTTGGTTTTAATGAAGTTTAATGTTATAGTTGTCAGCCAAATTGAAATATACTATAATTTATTGGTGTGTCTTTTAGGGATATTTTTGGTTAAGTTTAGTAGAAATATGGTAGATACAGACCCTATGGAGGAATTGAAAGATGTGACACTCATTTCATTGGTCATAAGGAGAAAACCTGCACTGGAGAATTCCCTTTACTGCTTTTGTAAAGAAAACTGAACTTAGGACTACAAACTTCATGGGCGCATTTATAGCACTTGCATGGAAATCAGTCTGCATGGATATTACATTTTGCCTCCTAGATTGTTCCTTATAGATATATACTGTATTATTTTACCTCACAAACTCTACTTGCTCTGCATGTAATTATATATTACATACTTTGGAGCTACAGTGGAGCAGACTTTTGCATTTGCCTTGTCTGATTGTGGAAACAAGTTGCAGTTAATTACATTACAGTCTGCTTTGACCATTTGTGACATCTTATTTTTTTTTACAATAGACAAGTATGCTTTATGTGTCTCTGCTGACTCACAAAATGTTTGCATGTTGAAAAAAAAAAAAATCAAATAAAAGAAAAATCGCATTTGGTTTGGCACAACATTTATTCATAGATACTGATGAAAATGTAATCTTTGAAATTGACATCTTGATTTTTATTATTCTGAATTTGTTTTTCTTTCTATACCCCTTATCTAGGCCCATTGTTTCCTAGGGAACTTTAGAGCGAAATTTACAAGTCGAAAACATTTTTTTTTTTTTTTTACTTTTTCACCTGTTTTTCGCTGCGAAAACAGGTGAAAAGGTCAAAATGACGTTTTCAACCCTTTTGTGCCCATTTTACACCCAAAATTCAGGCTAAGAATGTCCAAAAAGGGAGGTGGAAAGGTCAAAAATGTAATTTTTCCCCTTTTTGGTTATTTTTCCCTGCAAAATAAGGTTGAAAAGGTCGAAAAATCTTTTTAGACTTTACTAAATTTCACCCATAGAGAAAGAACACAAACCAACAAAAAACAGAAAGCAAAAAATATAAAAAATAATATAATGTAGATATTGAAGAATTGCTTAACAATGAAATACCTTAGCAGACATGAAGAAAGTATAAGGTCTTCCAGCCTGAACTGCAATATTACAAAGCAATAATCAGTACCTGAGGGCTGTAGCATTGCTGGTACTAGTATCTCGTGGCCATTATATTAGATACTCATTAATACTTTAGTGAATGTTGACATGTCATTCCACATAGTGTTTGACTGGTTGGGGAATGGTACAGTAAACTGGGTATAACAGTGAGGCATACACTTATGATTATTTTCTATGTTTTCTTGAATCCTTTGCCTCAGACACCAGCTTTCTCAGCAGAGGAGTGGAGCTGATAAAAGCTGAAGTAGGGAAAAGCAAGAAGCTGGAAAGACAAGATAAGGGCTAGTATTAGTAGTGTTAGTTGTCCTCTAAGGAAGGAAGGGAACATAGCAATGGTATGGAGAAAAAAATGTACAGTTTTCAGCATGGGTAGGGAGTAAAGAGAGGAATCAAAAATCCCCACAAGACATCTGGCAGAAGTACCAGGATTAATGTTCACATGATCACAACTGGAATGGAAAAGGTGGGAGTAGAGCCAAGTTTAGGTGGAAAAACTACCAGTTCTGTTTTCAAAAAATGTAATGTAAGATGGGGCTAAGCCATACAAGAAGATTGTTAAGAGTCACTTACAGATGTGAGCATAGAGTTAGATGTTAGCACAAGGGTGCATAAGTAAATTTTGATAAAACCTGCATAAAAGTGATATTGAAGTCCAAATGAGCAGATAACATCATAGAAAGATAGAGTGTAAGGTGAAAACAGAAGAGGACTAATGGCAGTTCCTTGAGGCAGCCCCACCCTAAGTGGAACAGAAGAAGATGTATCATTAACATAGTTAACAGTTAAATAGGTAGGATGAAGGCAAAGATGCCACTTGATGGCAGGGTTCCTATTGTCCTACTGACTTTGCCTCACTACACAAGAGATGACTACTGACGCAGTTGCACCTTCACTATGAGAATCCCATTTACTGAATAAGAAGTAGAGAATGGGAGTATAGCATCCCAAAGATAATGAGAACTCACTTCAGCAGTTGAATTCTCACTTTGATGAATAAGCCCCTGTTCATCAGGTAACAATCAAGGCTTTTCTTTAAAAAAAAATCCAACAGCACCTGTCACTGAAGTGCCAGTCATGTTCTGGGCAATGCACAAATGCAAAGTTTGAAAATATACA
Organism: Pipa parva; assembly: GCA_019650415.1. Classification (NCBI taxonomy): domain Eukaryota; kingdom Metazoa; phylum Chordata; class Amphibia; order Anura; family Pipidae; genus Pipa; species Pipa parva. The sequence continues at coordinate 14,546 of WMED01004960.1, forward strand.
TCATGGTGCATCATAAAATTAAAACATGAGAAAAATTCCTCATCTTAGTACAGGGAAAAATGTGTTTGTGTTTTTTTCTAACATTTTGCAGCATAAGCAATTACCTTTGTTCTTTGAAGCTCTGCTCTGAGGCATTGGCATTCTTTCTGAAGCAACTGAAGCTCTTGCTCCACTGACCGGATTTTTAAGTCACTGTTCATTTTTTCAATCTCCCAGTCGGTTGGAGTTTTGTTTAAGAATTTCATCACTGTAAAAATAAATCTTTGATTAGAGAGAATATTTCCTCTTAAAAACTTTATAAAACACTATCTTGTTCTCTAAATGTTATGTCTATGTTTTAAAAATAAAGTGAAAGACTTAAGGTATGATGTGTGGTGCTGTAATAGCTTCATAATTCTTCTAATATCCATCAACAGTTGTTTAACCTTGTTTTACTTTACAGTATAATAAAATGCTCTTAAAATGAATTGTACGCAATTTAATAAATCTACTACACTACACTGTAATAAACAAAAAAGACTAATAAAACAAAAAAATCATAATAAAATAAAATGATAAAAGAGGTTATTTAAAAAAATATATTTTTGCTTAAAGGATAAGTAAAGCCACAAAATGAAATTAATACATTCTAAAATGTACTTGACACTAGGTGGGAAGTGCTGACTTCCCTAGGGAACAGAGTAGCAATTCTGGAGTTCCAAAGCAGTTTCACACAGCTATGAAACTGCACTCTGGCTCCCCCTCCTGACTGGCATTGGCAGTGCAGAGCGGAGTCAACGTCATCACACCTATTCCAGACGTGCACTGGTGATTTCACCACTCAAATTTCGGTGAGTACTTAGTACTTTCGGTGAAATCACAGCTTGATAGCTGTGTGAAACTGCCTTGGAACTCCAGAATCGCTACTCCATTCCCTACGAAAGTTAGCACTTCCCACCTAGTGCCAGGTACATTTTATAATGTATTCATTTCATTCCTGACTTTTCTTCTCCTTTGTCTTCTGGTAGAAAAATAAAGAGATCTGATCAATAAACCAATCTTTTCTGTATATCTATTTCATGTTCTTCCATTTTTTTTTAAGTCTGACAAGAAAAAAAATTACCATTCTGTGTTTCCAACTCAGTTTTTATTTGTAAAAGTTCCACTTCTTTTGATTGTAGTTGCTCATTCAAGGATTTTGTACATTCAAGCTGCTCCTTCTTCTGCTCACAAATCATTAAAAAAAAATCAATTTAGCAAATAACAAACAAGGCAGTATGAAGCACTAAAAATGCCACTTTTTTGATGTGTCAATCAGCTTTATTTCTTTGGCTATGGTATTTTAGAGATTATAAAATAAATGACTCTATACATACTGTAAAAATACAGTGAAGAAGGCAACATTTTTTTTTTTTCTATAAATGGTTCTTGTGCCCAAACATGTCATAATCGATTATATGCACTTTTGGTGGTTATACTAGTCGAGTTTTTCATTCATTTCTGCACCTTTACTTTTACAATACAGTACTTTTATTGTTCTGGGATGAAAGTACTGAAAAAGCAGCAATTTTTCACTTCAGAGCCACATTATCAGCCTACCTGTATATGCATTCATATAAACTGCTCTATAAAGCTTTTCCTGCCTGGTGAAAAAAAATATATATATCAAGGAGAACTAACACCTCACAAAGGTTTAGGCAAATAACATTGCAACTTATCCATAGGGTTTAATTTACCATCTTAGAAATTATTCAGCCTTATGGTATTAATGATCTATGCCTTCTCCCGACATGCTCTGTGTGCACTTCTGACTGAAGCAAAACAGACAAGTAGAAATACATGTTAAGACAGCCCAAAAATGATCTAGCATTTCACTCTGATAAATGAGGAATTAGGCACTGTGTGTTAGTGTTTAATTTCCTTCTAATTTATACTGAAACTTGCATTAGGGAAACAAAATGGTAAAATACTTATCACCCTACCCTATGCTGCATGACTATATACTAATAACCTGATACATACTGCAAATTGTTCTGCTTAATATACAATAAACAGTTAAACATATTTCTCAGTACTGCAACACAAACATTTTAACGATGTGAAAGGGAGCATTGGCAGAGTAATATTTTAAAAATGAACAGCTTTAAAGGCAAACCAGCTACCTATATTTACAAATAAATATATAACATAAAGGCTTTATTAGTCCATGCACACTTTTTTTGCACAATAGACAATAATAAGTCTGATTAAAAACAGTTCAACCACAAAACAGCCAGTGCGGTGGGGTCATCAGGGTAGAAAAGCCTAATTTCATAAAAACGGTGAGAGTAACCAAACGCAATGTTAAAGTTCCCCTTAAATTCAATATGAAAAGCATATTCCTCCAAAATACTTGCCAAAGTTTTTCTTATGTAAATTTTTGTTTAGTTTTCACATATTATTATTTATTCATTGTTATATAGCGTTACTATTTTACGCAGCGCTTTACAGAGATTCATCATTCACTTCACATCATTCATATCCAGTAACAAACCACTTTCAAATAACTTTATAATTTTTATTTTTCAATTATCCCATAAACTTATTTTCTTCAAAACAGGATTTTGCTCATTAATATTATCTTAACCAGCCTGTTTTATTTTTTAACATGAGTTGGTAATGGAGAAGGTCCTGCTACACTCTGAAGTGGTTATTCTCAAAAGTACAAATTTGACTGTTGAATTCTCAAACTAGCGGATTCCCTTAGCAAATCCATTACTGGATTCAACTATTGCAATCACACACAGTGTAAAAAATGCGCTGTGTTTTCAAACACGTGATATTTTGTAACAGCAAAAAAAGGCCTATGAAAAAACGCCTATAAAGAGAATCCTTTTCAAATCATGAATAGATTCAACAAAATCCAAGTGAAAGTAGGATACATTAGAGGACATTTTTCTGTATTATCGATATTTAATTACCAGCTACTGAAAGGACAATACAGCAAAATGATCTCTGACATATACTACTTTCATTTGAATTTAGTTGACTCCATTCCTAATTTGAAAAGGATTTTCTTTATAGGTGAATTTTCATAAGAGTTTTTTTCCCTGCCTTTTTTGCTATTACAAAATGTCACGTGTTTGAAAACGCAGTGATTGCAATTGTTAAATTCCTATTGAAACTAATGTAGTCACATAAAATTTTCTGTGATCCATGCGCCCAAAGAAAATAGAGCAGGTAGCATTCTAGTGCAATATGCTGCGCACGATATGCTAGTGTGAACACTTTTCTTCCATTAGCATTGTTCTCTATAGATTTTCGCTGCTGTTTTTTCTCACCATATTTTCACCAGAAAATTTTCTTTAAATATGCTGTGAACAATATGCTAGTGTGAACCTAGCCTAAGGGTTTTTAACAAACAAATTTCTCATGAAAAAATAATCAGTGTATATCACTTTAACAGTTCCTAAAACTTTCAGAGCAGTGAGCTTTTTTAAGAAAAAGAACACACCCATACATGCATAGAGTTGCTTAATCAAAGAAAGGAATTAGAGCTGGTGGCCAAAATGTTTAGGCTAGGTTCACACCAGAGTATTATGCACAGTGCATTATACGCTAGTGTGAAAAAAAAATACAGCTCTATGATTTCCTATGGTACTTAACTTTTTCTGGACACTACGCCGTGTCCAGAATGCTGGCTGTCTCATTTTTGCTGATGTATATATGCTGCACACAAAATGCAGCCAGACAGGAAGAGCTGTGAATGCCGATGGAGCCTTCACTCTGTTGCTGGTAAGTACAATAGAAAAATTCACTGGAGCACATTTTTTAACTTTTTTTTCTCACACTAGTGCAGCTGTTCTCAACCTGTGGGTCATGACTACTTTGGGGGTCGTAGGTCCGCCCACATGCACACATGTCTCAGTTTGATGACGTCATCTTGGGGGTCGCGGACAAAGATAGGTTGAGAACCGCTGTGCATAATATGCTAGTGTGAACCTAGCCTTTGCCTGCTGGTTAAAGTAGCAATTTGTTATTACAGAGTTCTTTGAGTTGATTGTCATAGTTATAATCTGTGTATTCCATATGTTAAAGCACTGTTATCAGAGTGAGTGCTTATGTAAGCATGTGGATAAGGCCAACAGAGGCTATCATAGCCTTTTGTGAGTGTAAACAGGATAGTATTACTGCCACCCAAGTAAAAAATAGACCTGCCTAGCTATTGCCTGATCAGCAGGACTTTCTATTGTTCCCCTCCAACCCTCTCAACCCAAGGCAGTAAGAGATAATGACACCTGATGCTTGGCTGGCTGTTTTTATGAGGATAAGTTGTCAATAAGCAGTAAATCATGCCTCCACCTCCTGGGATTATCACAGACAGAGGATGGTAGAGTGGAGGGGGGGAAATGGGGGGGGGGGGATTAGGCTGTGTATTGGGATTAGAGGACATGCTGTAACTAGAATACACAGCAATAGTAAATGCAGATAAGATGACTATGTATAAAACATTGCTTGACTATACCTTAGATATCAGTATGCGGAATTATGTGCATGAAAGCTAAACTGCAATTTAATTATTTGCTCTTACACATATGCCCAATATTTTTTAAATATTTCTAGGCAAAGGGTACATTAATTTTTAAAAAACAGGAGCATGCGTGTATATATCAATTAATTTATAAAGTGCCACAAATTTACGCAGCGCTAGAAATTCAGCACTACAAATATAATACACACACAGGAAAAGTGCATTGTACAATACCATACAAGTATAGTATAACAAGGATACTTCACTTTAAGTGCTAGGTAGTGGTTGACCCATAGAGTTTATAGCCTCTAAATGTAGTAAACACTAATATGATTGATATATATATATATATATATATATATATATATATATATATATATATATATATATATATATATACATACATACATATATATAAATAAATAAATGAGTATTGCAGTATTTGGTGATACCTTTTTTATTGGACTAACAGTCTTTTTAAATAGACAAGCTTTTGGAGGGTTAATTCCCTCCTTCATCAGGTTCAAGGCAATACATATATATAAATGAGTACTGCAATACTTGGTGATACCTTTTTATTGGACTAACACTAACAGTTCAGATAGACAAGCTTTCAAGAGGTCTGTCCTCCCTTTCTCAAGTCTCAGGCTAGGTTCACACAACAGTGCATCATACGCTTGTGTGAAAAAAAAAATACGGCTCAATGCAAGCCGATGGTACTTACCTAGTTCCGGACACACCAGCGTATGATGCACATACGCTGGGTCTGGAACGCTGTATGTTGCATTTTGGCTGGTGTATATATGCTGCGCCCAAAATGAAACACACAGGAAATTATGTGAATGCCAAGGGAGTGTTCACACTGTCGCTGGTAAGTACAATAGAAAAATACGCTCAGCGTATTTTTCTTTTTTCTTCACACTAGCGTATGATGTGCTGCGCATCATACACTCGTGTGAACCTAGCCTACATGCTGCAAATGGGTAGAAAATCTCCAGCACATCCAAAGTAAATAAAAGTCCTTTATTCACCACA
>WMED01004961.1:0-20069 GCA_019650415.1 Pipa parva
TGATTTTATTCAATTTTAATTGTACCTATGTGGTACTAATAAAGATTTATTGATTTTTACGAATTGGAGTGCCGGAGAATATTTCAAACGAAGATCAGAAGAGAGCAGGGACAACGCTGGAGCTTAATTGTGTGAGTAAACGATGAGCATATAGTGTTCCTTTAAAGTGGATCTGTCAGGTTCACTTAACAGACTTGCTTTTTTTTTTTTTAGGAAGCAGGGAGTTGTCTTAGACTTTAGTAAAAATCAAACTCCCTGCTTCTTTTCTGCACCCATGCCTGACTTGAATCGCAAGTCGTGTTGGGCGAGGCCAAAAGGATGACTGACATTAAAGATCCTCCAATCAGATCCTTGCTAGATCGTGACTTAAAGGATCTGATTATTTGATTGGAGGAACTTTAATGTCAATCATCCTTTTAACCTCACTCAACCTAACTTGAGATTAAAGTGCACCCGTCAGCTTTGTGACATTATTTAATAAAGTTTAGCAAGCCATTAGTAACCTCTTTTAAATAGACATTCATTAAAAAAATAAATTACCTTTACAGAGCTTTCCTTCGATGCCTCTATCTGCCATACCAACATTCTGCTAGACTGTCGGTTCTGTGCAGGTTAATTGATTGACAAGTAAGCGGCTTCCTACCGCAATAACCATAGGCGTGAGCACGCGCACACATGATCACACAACTAGGCTAAGGAGCTCAAAGCACATGCATTGTAATGTATGCGCTTTGAGCCGCCCCAGTTAGTGATTATCCTCCACTGACAGGGGGAAATACTTTACATAAATAAAGTGAGTTAAAAATAGATTTTTATTGTGGGTGTTTGTGGGGGTTACACAGTATGGGTTGGGGTGGGTGTTTGTGGTGGTTGCACTGTTAGGTGGTTTTTTGTGGGCTTTATGGGTATTTTATTCTGTTGAAGGTTTATGGTGATTTTCTGTGTGAATGGAGTTAATGGGGCTTTCTGGGGGATTTTGTGTGAATGGGGTTAATGGTGCTTTATGTGTGATGAACTGTGTGAATGGGGTTAACTGGGGATCTAATGAATTACATGCTTAAAGCCTCAGGGCAGTTTCAGCTGTCAGCAGTGTATGAGTTATCACTGTGCAGTGGAGTCTGGCTCTAGGCACTGTAACCCGACTCCTTAGCTTACAATGAGTACTCTTCACTGTGCATGTGTGAGATTTGGAGACAGGGGAGGAGAGCCTGCTTGTTAGGGGGCGTTTCTACAGTGTTTGAGTGGCAGGTCAGGCAGAAAATGGCTGCTTCCATGTTTTCAAATCGGGACAAGATTTAAGTAAGTGTATCTTAAATATAATAACGGTTTTTTTTGTTCCTAACTACTTTATTAGCATTGTAATGTAACATACTATATAAGAATATAAAAATCTGGACCTGACAGGTGCACTTTAAAATCGGGCATGGGAGCAGAAAACAAGCAGGGAATTTGCTTCTTTTACTACAGTATTAGCTGAATGCTTTTATCATTCAGCTAAGTTTGCTCCCTGCTTCCTGAAAAAAAAAAAAAAGTTTAGGTGGACTTGATAGGTCCACTTCAAGTGATCCAAGTTATAACGGTTTGGTTACGTTTTGTTTTTAAAACCTCTATTCAAGTTTACAGATGTATAAATGTACAAGAGCCATATTCATGTTTCATGTTCCTCTACTTTTAGGACCATTTACACAAAAATTAATTTAGTAAAGTAAATCCCTTTGTTTTGCAATAGGAAGAAGACACCCATTGCCTGAAAGCAAAATACGACATTACATGTACCAGCTTTGTAAATCCCTTGAGCATCTACATAGGTATGCTTAATTATGTAGTCCAATTTCCTTATGAAGTGTTTGATATACATTTTGAAAATGCAGTGATCCAGAATGCAGCAATAGGCTTCAAAGAAAACAACTTACTGGTCAGAGTAGTATTTAGAAATTAATTGCAAGAATAGAAATAGATCAATAACAGAATATTGGGAAACCCAAGCACATGATGCTACAAAACACAATTTTAATCAACATTAAAATTAAAATTAAAATAAAAAATGTAAATCTTTATTCAGAAACATATGTGAAAGGGCAAAAATAAACCCATAGAGGTTCACAGAGTGGAGTAGTACATTGAAGGCTACAACACAGAAATGCAATACGCAAAATAATTAGGCTTAGACGTGCCTAGTGGTAATAAATGCTAAATACTGTTTGACTCTTTAAAACAGAAATAAAGGCTCATTCTTCCAGGTGTGATTCTGAAGGGGGGGAGATTAAATACTTTCTCATGGCTTTCTATCCTCCAGCACAGCCTCCTGCTCTTCTCTTCTTCTCTGTGCGGTACTGCAATCTACTTCCTGCTTCCTCTTGAAAATAATCAAGTCAAGCAAGAGCAGAAGCAGAATTCTGATGTAATACTGCTTCTGTGCTTGCTCAACTTAGATGTTTTATACATATAAGTAAGTGTAAGAGGCTTATTGTCTTGGATTCAGATTTTTAGACACAAGTGTAATTTTAGTGCTGTCCATATTGCCCATCTAGACTTTAACCACATACTTTTTATATACCCACTATATACTGTATGTATGTGTGTGTGTGTGTGTGTATATATATATATATATATATATATATATATATATATATATATATATATATATATATATATATAAAAAATTTTCCTGCAAATACACACCTTCAGCTAGCAAGGCATGTCATGCTCAATTTGTGGAGTCTCCTAGATGAAGAAAAAGATTCATACCATTTCCTTGAAATTTCAACATCCAAAAACCCTAATCAAAATATGAATGAGCAATGGCTCCTAAACCGTACAATACCCTGCATTTTTGTTTTGTGTTGTGAGAGGGAAACATTGCTGTTTTTGTTGGAAACTCCTCTATGACCTGATTTTCTAACTGTATAATTTTTGGAAAACATTTACTGAGTGTGTGTGTTTTTATAGAAATGGAATATTTCACCGTGATGTGAAACCTGAAAATATTCTAATAAAGGTAAAAAAGCAAAATAATGGATTGTGCTTGTACAGCATAGTGTTTATTAGTTTATATACTTTGATGTCAACAGCATCAGTACATTTTGCTGAAATGTATTATGTTATTACTCTTATGCCACTGACGCACAAGGCCTGTTACTGCATTTATTTATTGCTAGGCCGCCTATTCACTCATGGCACCACTGCAGGTATCGCGTAAAACAAAGGATGTTATATTTTCGAGCCTACCACTGGCATTACCATACAAGCGAATAGGCAGGCATGCCAGGTATTTTGCCCTGTGTGAAAAGACATGTGGCAAATGTCTTCCTTTGTCAGTGTCCACAGTTATATTTGCTTCACACTAACTAAATGCTTTTACATCAAGTTTTAGTTTTTCTATGTCATTCTGGATACTTACTATGCTTTTATGAAAATCTAAAAGTGCGCAACTCCAGTCTTGAAAGACTAAAGATATTTTCAGCTCACAAATTCCTAATATAATCTAGCTGAATTTTAACTCTTGTGCTGGCTGAAAAGGTCTAATTTATGGGCTCCTCAGTCTCATTATCTCATATCATATACACAAATAATAATATATAAAAGCAAACTATACAAATATAATGGAATTTACTTCTCAGATCATAATATGCCTTGTGCCTTAGGCCATGCTAGTTGACTGACAAACTCCCCTTTCTGCAAATAATCACCTATGCAGACACATTAGTACACTCTTACATAAACACACTTGTTCACATGTGCCAGACAAATACATTGCTCTGAGTTACCCTATACTGTGTAGTTTTCCAACAAATACTGCCTAGTGCTTTGTATTTTCATCCACAGGTACCGTATCCCTCCTACATACCCTCCCAATGCTATGCAGTTCTCCAATATACCCTCAAATGATGTGAAGCTTCCTACACAGAACCCTGGTGCTGTGCAGTTTCCCTCACATGAGCTTACCAGTGCTGTGCTCTGCTACATAAACTTCCCAATTCTGTTTGGTTTCTATCACAGAAGCCCCCTAATACTGTGTACTTTCCATTAAATGAACCCTGTCTCCTCTCATTGTATTGTTAAACCAGTGATGTCCAAACTTTTTTGGCCCTGGGGCCATATAAAATTGCGACATGCGTGTCAGAGGCCAATTTAAAGTCGCGACTTTTAAAACCGCGACAAATTTTAAAACCTTTTTGGTACGGAGTGCCAAAAAGGTGATGTTACTCACCAGCACATCCCCTGAAGTGCCAGCGCTGGTGAGTGATGTCATCATGCTGGCGTCAGGGAAGGAGCGCACATGCATCAGGGGAGGAGAACTCCCCTGCGAGCAAGCGCTCCTTCAGTGCAGGCCACGGACCCGGCCTGAAAACTGTCAGGTCGGGTCCGCGGCCTGTACTGAAGACAGGCTTGGTGACGGCTTGCTTGCCCTCTCTGGCACACGTGCCATAGGTTCGCCATCCCTGTTTTAAAGTAACAGCTGCGGCAATTTTCCATAGTAAAGTCAGGGCTACGACAATATTGTCATTATAAAGACACAACTTTGACAGTAACAGTCTATTGCGACTGTCTTTAACTGGCAATTTCACACTTATTACCCAACATTTCAGATGTCAGAATTTGGGCCGCGGGCCGGATAGCACCACGTTGCAGGACATAGGTTCGGCATCACTGTGTTAAATGATTCCCCTCAATCCTCCAAGCAGTACAGATAGTGCCATTTAAATTGTGTTTCTGGCCATGCTTGTTGTTCAGATATATTATTGCAGCATGGGACATGTGCTGCTGAGTCTTGTACAGTTCTTGGCTTTAGAGGCACATGCACTTACTCTGTATAGTTGATACCAGAGATTGTGACGATACATGCACCTCTGGTGTCACTGTATGAAACCTAGGCAACAAGTGGTGAATACACCTGTGACAACCATAGATTTTGACAAAAGGGTATGATGGGAAACAATTTACAATATGCAATCAATTCAAATATATATGGGAGGGAGTTGGGTACTTTTGTGGGGCTCAGTATTTAACATTGACTTTATTTTGCATTGTATATATATGTTTTTGTTTTTTTATATTTATTAATTTTTTATATAGCGCTACTATATTACACAGCGCTTTACAGAGATTCACCATTCACTTCAGTCCCTGCCCTGTGGATCTTACAGTCTAGTTTCCCTATTCAGAGACAGACACACACACACACTTTGTATATAATATAATCTCTGGACATTGTTCTCCATGGGTGGTTGATGGTAAGTACCTCTTCAAAGTATGTTAGTGACCTCATTTCAGCAGACTACTAGTTAGAATTACCCCCAGTCAATTATATCAATAGTTTGTATGTAATAAATGTATAGTGACCATTATTCATTCCATGTATTGGTAGTAGCTGAACAAAGCATTGAATAAATCCCTATATAATACATTGGCAGAAAGACATAAAATGTATTTTTAGTACTGTCATGAATAGCAGATCATTGTAGTCTTAGATATGTGTAGTTTTCTACTAACCCCCCCAACACCATTCCAAGCTTGTTGTCTTTCTTTATAACTATTTATTTTAGATTTTATTTCCTTTTATTTTGGCTGTTACAATGTTAAAACTACTGTGTCAATGTAGTAAAGTATGTTAACTAATATCTTCAATTTCTACAGCAAGATGTCCTTAAACTTGCTGATTTTGGGTCATGTCGCAGTGTGTTTTCCAAACAACCTTACACAGAATATATTTCGACTCGGTGGTATCGTGCCCCAGAATGTCTACTTACTGATGGATACTATACTTACAAGATGGACATTTGGAGTGTTGGCTGTGTTTTCTTTGAAATTACTAGGTAAACAGGAGTGAACATAAATATATTAATATTTATTTCTGTTTGTCCTTGGTGTTGGATGAATGGTTATACTATGTGCCTTTCAGTGCTTTTCCATTGAATGTACCCTTTTTATCGTGTTTTGCCAAGGGCATGTAACACCTATTGTGATCAGTCTCTAGAAACTGTCTCAGCTAGCTTCAGATGTGGCATCTCCTATAACTGAATCTGATGACAAAACACATAGGAGCAATAACCTATACTGTATGATTCACTTGTCACAAGTCACTGTATGCCAATGCTTTACATCTATAAGGGATTTTGGGAGGAAAGCAGAAGTGTCAGGCTGAATAATAAATGGCACTTGTGCAGCACATGGCATTATTTCTATGCTGGACTAATGTAAAGTCTTTTTGTCTTTATATACTTATATTTTTGATAGTCTACACAGTTCACAGTCCAGTTCTGGTTACACAGACTGTTTATGCCAGAGCTTTGTTCTAGTGTTTTCGAGCACATCAGCATTTTCATCTGAAAGGCAAGAATTTGCATATCCTAAATTGTAAAGTTTCTCCCTAGGTCTGAGATGGGTGATGTAATTATTAAAGCACAGGTTCCTCATTGGAGCACCGTAAAGTCTCCCAAACATATGTCAAAATAATAGAAAAGAAGAACCACGCACAGGCAGCTGTGCTGCAACTCTTTATTGGGTGAAGGTAAAACACATGTTTCGGGTGTTACGCCTTTTATCCCGTGTATTTCAAGAATTTGTGTATGTTTGTTTTTAATGAAACAACTCCATAAACGGCAGGTGTTATTTCATTTTCCAGTCTGCATCCCCTGTTTCCTGGGTCAAACGAGTTAGACCAGATATCAAAAATTCATGATGTTGTGGGCACTCCTGATGGAGCTCTGCTGAAAAAATTTAAACAGTATGTTCTCTTTTTCATACAGCATTAAAATATAATTGTACATTTTATATCTTAAATATTTTTATTTCAGTGTCATTCTGTAAAATAGAATAGTCTCCAAGAAAGTACAGGATGATGATTCTCGCTTAGTCCTTTATGACCCCTTTAGCAATTGCAATTTAAAGCAAAATATTTATTTTTGCTACCACATTCATAGGCTACACAAAATCTAGAGGTTGTAGAAAAAAATCCATCATGCCAGAAATGGACTGTTGTTGCTGCAGCCTCGCTAGGTCACACCATGCCAGACATGGGACTGTTGTTGCCGCAGCCTCGCTAGGTCACATTTAGGACTTGTGTACTTTTTATGAGCTTGAGGTTCACCAGGTACAAAAAAGAGGTAGGCAAGTGGTTGAGCAGGGACAACAAATATGTAACCAGCATGTATTCAAGGAAACTACTTACCAGGCCTCAAATTTTACTTTATAACTAAGCTGAAGGCAGTTTACAAGCAAATGCTTCCAGTTGCCAGCCACATGCTCATAGAATTATATATTGTATATGGTAACAAAATATGTATGGGTTGGTATGGTTAACGGGCTGAAGGAAGTGCTGCTAGACACTTGAATAAGAAAAGTGGTGTTCCTTAATCGAGTAATAATTATGACCCCCAAAGTTCTGCATTCAGCATAAAAATTAACCTCTACACATCCCATATTAGTGCTCTGTTTAGTGAGTTTTAGAGTACTTGATGAGTGGAGTGCTCTGCTCTGTTTGTATCAATGATCTTAATAACTAGTTGTAGTAACAACCCCTGCATGCTTTCAAAGCAGGCAAAGAAAATTTAATTTTCACTTGTTATTTTTGCAAAGACTTCTAGTAAGAGTGTTTTGCTATTTTCATTGATACTTGTTTGCCACAGGTCACGAGCAATGAGTTTTGATTTCCCATTCAAAAAAGGAAGTGGAATCACTCAGCTGTTACCCAATATTTCCCCTGAGTGTTTGTCCTTGATGTGTGCCATGTTAGAATATGATCCAGATGAAAGAATTAATTCAAGTCAGTCCCTTCAACATCCTTATTTCAGTGAACCTAGGTAAGCAAGTATTCTTTACATTTATGTCTAGTGTGAGTTTTCAAATAAATAATGTAAGAAATAGACTGATGGAAAGATCTTTTGTATTTATACTTCTAAATATAGAATTTAAATGTACTGCAATCTTGCAATGTAAAAAAAATAATACATTTGACTTAATTATGTTGGCCTCTGTACTTTGTTAAAAAATAAATTAAATACATTTTTCACTGTAAAGATCTTCATTTATACATATGTAAGGTTTATAAACAAACAGTGCCTATAGGTGAATTAAACAGAGGCACACTCCTCTTTTAGGGGGTTATTTATTCAACACAAATTCATCTATTCATGAAGCAGTGGATAGTCTTGTTGAATAAGTGGGCAGCGTCGGATGCATAGTCAGTTGGACAATAGTGGGATTCGCAGCCATGTGAGGTGAATTCTCTGAAGGGCACTGACATCATCTTCACAATGTCCACTTAACTGTATTAAATCCCTTTCTATGTTACTTTGTCCCTAGATCATGTTGTCAGTTGGCTGCAGGGTCATCATCTTACACAAAACTCTAGCCCTGCCATTAGACCCCCAATTCACTGCTGTGGTGTGGTGAACTCTGTAGACTGTCACTTGCTGAATAGCCAAGATACCTGTGCAAGTACACACAGTGATGCAAAGAACTCCATAAGTCTGCGACTGTCATAAGCTCCTGAATTAGTAGCAAATTTGTCACATCACAAAGTTTGTTAAATAAGCACAGTTGGAGAAATCACAAAATGATGCAAATTTGGGCTTTACACTACTGCCTGTCCTTTAATAAATTACCCCTTTAATCTCTGATATAGAAGGAGGAATTGAGTGGATGAATTCTAACTTAAAAGTATTTTTAATATTCAGATGTATGATCTGACATTTGTGATTTTCATTTTGAATGAAATATTGAGTCACAAAGATAAAACACTTAAGTTAACAGCATAATTTAGTCGGTGATCATTTGCACAAAGAGGCGTGATCTGTTAGTAGGTGTGGCCTAATGCACCAAGCAATTTTGTACCTATAAGCTCATGAGATGTAAATTCAACACTGTAAATTAACATACATTCAACAAGTAATCTTTTTATAGGGACACTTAAGTCTCAGCATTCCCTGACAACAGTCATTGTTTCTGATAGCATCTTTATGTTGCAGTCGCTTAACAATGCTCATAAACCTCCTGTCCAAGAGGTCTATTGACTTGCTTGTTCCATTGCAATGTTGTTCGTTAACTGCTGAAAAAAGCATCCTGCGCTTTAACTCTTCATTTTCCTTGATGTTGAGAGTATCAGGAGTTTTATTGGAGAAATCTGTTTTTCCAGTATTAATGCATACAAAGCAATCTGAAATGCACAATTTTGTAATGTTTGTAAGAGAAAGATATTCAGTGGGAAAACCTGCTTCCACCAGTATTATCGGAAACAAAGATGGCGTTTGTTTCACCTCTTAAGGTGAACAAAAGTTGGTATACCTCCTGAAACATTGTTCTGCACTATAGTATAATAAATGGAGTAAAATCCACATTTAAACTGTGTGCAGACTCTTTTCTAAGATATTTGGTATTACTGTTTCTATTGATTGGTGGAAGTTTTCTAGGGCTGGAGGCTAGTCAAGTAACCTGGAGTGAGAAACACTCAGATTGAGTTTGTCCCAAATGCTGAAAAGTAATTTCCCTAAGTTTCCCATGGAGTAGGTACTTGTGCACAACCCAGAGATGGGTGTGAGCTGTTGCTAACAGAGGGTAACTATGCACAAAAGTATGTTCTATGTCCTTAAGATGGATGCTGTACAATAAATTCCAAGTAACATAGTTACATAGTTTATAAGGCTGAAAAAAGACATAAGTCCATCCAGTTCAGCCTATTTTCCTGCAATGTTGATCCAAGTGTGTTACTGTTTGGTGTACTTTTGAACCAGAGTAACACTTGTATTCAATGATTAATTTAAAGGTACAGGTACTACTCCTAATGTAAGTGGGGCCTATCACCTGAGAGACTGAGTGAAGCAGTGTGCATCAATCCATCCCAGTAGAGGGGGTGGATGTAAACATAAGGAGTGTGGATAAAATAGCGTTACACTTGATTATGAGGAATCCTTTAATTTTGCAAGCAATAGGTTCTCATTATACATGTTAACACTATTTTACATTGTAGAATACATGAAAGGCGAGCTCTGCAGCGGAAAATAGGAATAATCGAAAAGACTAACACTGCAGGATCAATGAACTATTTATTGCAGATGGAAGGAAAGGGTCCAAATCGGGTAAATATTTTAATCTACTAGTTTATAAGGTCAGAAACCTGTCTTTAGACCTCACCATTTGTGCATGCAGCAAGGGAGGCCTTTCAAAGTAACCCATACCTTTTAGAATGTTTTTGCATAGGTTAAAGTGTAAGTAAAGTTATTGACCAAACTATACATCTATATTATATTTATAATGTAGAAACATGTACTTAAACATTGAAAATTAAAAATGATTTTGTGTTTTTGAGAGTTCTCACCTCTTAATCCAGCAGTCTCTCTTCAGCATTTGTATGTACTTGCATTTCCTGTAATGTGCCCAGAAGTCACCTCCCCCTAATGAGGTCACACAATGACTCATTCTGCTAGTACATGTATTTAATCTGATACTTTCCTTTCACTGCAATTCCGACCAGACAGTGTCTGTTTTTAACACAGAGAATGTGAGGGGAGGGGGCGTGGCCTCATACTCTACAGGAAGGAGGAATATTTTACACAGGGATAACAAGTGCTGCAGAGTGAAAAGGTGAGGATTTAATCGTTTTTCCACTTTACAATACTTTAATGGGGCAACCTTTATAAATAGGGTTTACTTACACTTTAACCATTAAGAAAAGCCTAATTAACCAGGGCAGGGCCAGCTGGTATTTTATTTTGCCTAGCTCTAAACAATTGTCTTGCATGTCAGACAGGGGAGCAGTACATAAAATCCATTTTGTGTTTTTAGCCTCCCTCACCTATGCCAGGTCACTACTTTCTTCTGCACCCCTTATGTGAACAGTAACATCAAAAAAATAGGACGCCCCTAATTTATACCTACCTTATATTACATCTATGCTTCCAAAATTTCTAAATTGCGTCTATAAAGTAAGATATTTAGCTTTAAAAAATGATTTAGTGCTCCCTTCTTAAATGTGTTTTATATAAAACACCATGGAAAACAATGGGCCTAGGTGTGGTCCATTTGGCAGTATGGCTGCTGCCGGTAAAGAGAGCAGAAAACAAAACCATTTTAATGAATTTAAATTCAATAACATTTTTACAAGTGCTGTATTTAAACAACTGGGAATGTTTTGGATGTCCATAATACTTGTGAATTTTAAAGCTTTCTTGCGGCATTTGACCTGTTTAATAACCACACAATAACATGGCCGCAATCAGTAAAGATAAAAACAGACAAAGCAATACAATTTTTGAATTCCACTTCAAAGACAACATTTTTACAAGTGCTGTTTTTAAATAACAACCATTTAAATCTCAATGGGAATTATTTTGTTATAATTTATTTTGGTGTTACTGTCTTGAATGGATGGATATCCACAAAACATACTGTTAAGAAGCCTGGGGGAGGTTCCAGAAGCTGTTATTGTGTAATTATGATTTCAGATGCATACTATGTATGTGAATTCCAGTGCAACCTATTTTAGCATGGTCATTTTTGAAAGGAAATGCCGTCTTTTTTTTTTTTTTTTTTTTTTAATTACAGAATCCTCTTGTAGCCCCAGCCACGTAAAGTTCCCAGCGTTTATCCCCCTTGCTCCTGCACATACCTTGCTTTTACGCATGCTCAGGCTCCCCTAGCTTGCTTGATGATGCAACTCATCCCATTAGGGAGTACATTATCAAAGCAAACTCCTGTTTAGCTGCCAGTTAAAGCACTAGCTTTGCCATGGCAATGGATACGGTAAAGTTGACTATGCCACTTATGTTTTACTTCATCGGCTTTTCACAAATGATAGAAGACAAATTGTGAGCTTCTGTCGCAGTTTTTTTATGCTATATTTACATTTATACTTGGATATTATTTCCAAGAGAATTTTGAGCAGACTATAAGACAATTGATCGAATGGTGGCTTGTTTGCTGAAGGCTAATTACAGCTGCATGTTATCCTGTACAGATTGCATGAGAAATATTTTCAAGAAACAGCACATTATTTATTATTCTCTTTTGCAAAAACACACACTTTGAAGGATTTGTGCTAAAGTTGAGTATTTAAAGGACTAAAAGGCATTTAGGGAATAGCCTCCTCAGCTAATATGGTACCAGGACAATTACTTTTGTCCTGTAGCTTGCTCATTAAGAGTAATGATAGAAACACCTAACTGAAATGCAGTTATAAGATTGTGAGTTAGCAACTATTGATTGTAATACCTGAATAATGCTGTCCTGCAGCAATTATATTCCAGGTCAGCAACTTGGTTTTGTTGGTTCTGATGTCCAAGGAATAAATTTATATGGCCAATAAATAAGGCCAATTTTCAAATAAGCAATCTAACCCAAAATCACATTGCAAGCACAACTTGAATCCAAAATACACCTGGGCTCATATCTGTAATGGTATAGTGGAGGCAGAAGCTTAATTGGATTTCTTCTTCCCTTGTATATAAAGACACTTATGCACTGTACAGGTAGTTCTCGACTTATGATGTTGATCCATTCTTACACGGCGTCATAAACTGAATTTCAACACAAGTTGGACCATAGGGTGTTATAGCATGCAGGAGACTTGTTTTCCTCCTGTAACTGGGTATAGTGTACAGAACTGGACTCTATTCTTCTGCTGTTGCACATACATAGTCTGAATGAGGCGTTGTAACCACGAAACGACGTAATCTGAGGACTAACTGTATATAAAGTTTAGGTTTTTGGAACAAAAAAATTAATACAATTTAATGTCATTTTTATTAAACCAAAACTGCTGAATGCATGAGAGCTTGTGTCTTACTTTTGCCCCATGATATTTAATAGTGTTTTGCTGAACAAATACAAAAAAAGCAGCACTGCAAAATTAACTTTATTTTAAAGCAGGTACTAAATAAAATAACAGAACCACCAATCCGCTATCATGTACCTACCTTTCCAGTGGAGCTGCCAAAACTTAAGGTCTCTGGAGCAACAAAGTCTGTACCCAAGTTTCAATCAGTTTTCCCAACACCAGGAAATAATGGAAAACTGCCTGTACTGGCAAGTATGAAGTACATTGATACAAAGGTAAATGCTAAAATTTTAAATGCTCTGTCTCCTGCAAAGTATACTACGTTGCTAGCTTTAAATGCTAAAATGAATTTCATATATAATTACTGTTTGACTACAGCTGTACTAATTTGATGACCTTTTATGTTGACAGTTTGGAAATAAACATCTTGATATATCATCGGTGAAGCCATACAGAGTACCTTCTCTTCCCAGGAAAGGCGTGGGAGGCTAACTTTATTTGCCTCACCTGTTAGTGCCACAAATGGACTGCTAAAATGGAGAAAGAACCAAACAGATTGTTGATAGATCAGTCAGGAAAAAACAACCTGTGAGCATAGTTTTCAGATCAAATGCACTTTATACAAAGAGATACATATATGTTATGCATTTCTTGTTTTATTAACTGAATGATTTTGTAATTTTTATATTAAATGCCAACTTGAAAATATTAGTCTAAAGGTTATTTTTAATGTCGGCAATGCTTGAATGATTCTCATTTTAACTATCTTTTTAGGGCTAACTACTTTTTCCCGTTAACCTTGAAATGAACTTGTGTTTAGGATAAGCAAATATTTTAACATGAATGGTAAGTGGAGGTACATATAAATTAATAACCAAACCTTAATACAAGTAATAGAATTCCAACGACCTCACATGACCCACTCACTAGTTTATGGAATTATCTGCCGATAGCGAGAATAGTGATGTTAAAACAGGCAGTAAGAACTCTCCTTGGTCCACATTGCATATTGGGTAAGTTTGACAGTTTAGATAGATATGCAGGTAAATGTAGATCACATTTCAGCAAATAATAACCACCTTCTGTGTGTGTGTGTATCACAAATAGTATAGTTTTTGCTTTGCATACCTTTTTGATAGGCTGTTTGTCCTCTGTAGATACTGACAGCCAAATACATGTTATTTAAGAGAATATCAGGAAACAGACAGTAGATTGGGTTGCAGATCTATGGTTGGGCATACCATTGCCTGAAATATTACGTTACTATTTACCATGTTACCTCAATGCCACAACAGGCATTAAACATTTTACTGTAAGCACATTTCCTTATATTTTCTTATGATTTGTACAACTGAAAATGTACAAGCCAAAGAAACAGAATCTGAAGATAAAAGTACACCTTTAGAAGAACCCCTTAAGATGACTGCTGAGGGGATTAAGGGGGGTACAAGGCCACACAGGTGCTGTATGCCACATACTACCTTGCAAAAACTGACAAAACATTTTTTAAAGCGACAGACTACATGCGGCTAGCCTCTGTAGCTTCCCTCCATTCACACAAATGTATAAAAACATAAATGGAACTGTGAGGACCTTACAGTAGGTATGTAAAGTATTCGGACCCCTTTAAAATTTTCACTCTGTTTTATTACAGCCATTTGGTAAGATCAGAAAAGTTGTTTTTGTTTTTTTTGCTCTTTAATGGACACTTTGCACCCAATCTTGAAAGAAAAAAACAAATAGATATTTTTGCAAATTTATTAAACAAGAAAAGCTGAAATATCACATGTTCTTAAATATTCAGACCCTTAGCTTTGACACTCATTAACTTATATGCTGTCCATTTCCTTCTGATCCTGAGATGGTTCTACTCCTTCATTGGAGTCCAGCTGTGTTTAATTAAACAGATTGGTCTTGATTAGGAAAGGCACACACCTGTCTATAAGAGCTCACAGTGCATGTCAGAACATGAGAATTATGAGGTCCAAGGAGCTGAGAGACAGAAATGTGGCAAGGCACATATCTGTACAAGGTTACAAAAGAATTTCAGCAGCTCTCAAGGTTCCTAAGAGCACAGTGGCATCCACAATCCTTAAATAGAAGTTTGGGAAAATCACAACTCTACCTCGACCTGGCCGTCCAGCCAAACTAAGCAATCATGGGAGAACCACCCCCAAGATCACTGTGACTGAGCTCCAGAGATGCAGTAGGGCGATGAGAGAAAGTTCCACAAAGTCAGCTATCACTGCAGCCCTCCATCAGTTGAGGCTTTATGGCAGAGTGTGCAGATGGAAGCCTCTCTTCAGTGCAAGACATATGAAAGCCCGCATACAGTTTGCAAAAAAAAAAAAAACCCATGAAGGACTTCCAGACTATGAGAAATGAGATTCTCTGGTCTAATGAGACAAAGATTGAACTTTTTGGTATTTAATTCTAAGCGGTATATGTGGAGACAAGATAATGACCCTAAGCACACAGCTAAAATAAAGCAGTGGCTTCAGAACAACTCTGTGCCCATTCTTGAATGGCCCAACCAGAGCCCTGACCTACTGTAAACCCAATTGGGCATCTCTGGAGAGACTTGAAAATGGCTGTCCACCATCCGACCTGAGGGAACTGGAGAGTATCCCCAAATCCAGGTGTGAAAAACTTGTTGCATCACTCCCAAGAAGACTCACGGTTGTACAAGCTCTACTCAGTACTGAGCAAAGAGTCCGAATACTTAATATGTGATATTTCAGTTTTTCTTGTTTAATAAATTTGCAAAAAAAAATTTTTTTCTTTCAAGATGGGGTGCAGAGTGTACATTAATGAGCAAAAAAAAAAATTTGGATCTTACCAAATGGCTGCAGTGAAAGAGTGGAAAGTTTAAAGGGTATAAATTTTCTGTACCCACTGTATATTAGAAGAAGAAAAAACACAGCAGTCCCATATGCCCCACAGACAAATAGGAATAAACTCAAGCCAGTGTTTTAAAATTAACCGTACATTTTACATTGTATACATACACACAGTGCATCCAGCTTCATAGCAATCTGCACTGAGCAAGGACTTGGAGGTCACCAGAGTGTTGGTTTACCAGAGCTCAGTTCTTTAACCTGCACCTACAAGACATTGTCATTGTAAAATGAGTTAAATTGAAGCATGTTATGATCCTGGACATCACCACCCAGAGGATCATAATTGTTTCCATTACTCCTTTTTAGTTTGGTACAAAAAGTTTAAAGGAATATTTATTTATTTATTTTAAATAAAAAAGGTATTCAGATGGCTCAGGGCATCTTCAAGATATTTCACGAACAATATGCCCTGCCATTTTATACAAGCATTAAACTGCAACAAATATCAGTCAGATGAGTTTGCATGTTTTAGAGCTTATGTGTAAAACTACAACACTACCTTTAAAAAAAGCTTCTAAACATATAAGCCTTTAGTTTTCAGTTAACCAAGTGCCACATTTCCCATAATGCTCTATCTACCCTGTGATGATGGCTGTTCAGGTTATAAGAATATGGTCAGATGTATATTTACACTCAAGACATTAAAGTAATGCTCACTTTATACAACCTATTAAAACAAAATAAACTGCATAATACACAAAAAGCTGCCAATTTAAGCTTTTAATACTGTAAGCAGTATTTCAAAATGACATGGAAATCTGCCAACTAAAAATATAATAAAAATGTAGTTTGTGATTTTTTTACATTTTTGCTTTGGAAAATAAGCATCTTTTTAGACATCTGTCCTCGTTGACACCGCATGTATGAAATGATCTGGCCAGTTGGAATGACGTACTGAAAAGCCCAAGGCTTCATATAACAGGTGACGGCAATGAAAAAAAAAAACCAAAGACTGCATATGCAAAACATAATATTAATATGTATTTTAATTAGAAATCACTATTTTCATATAATGAAAATGACTAGTGTAATGATCCAAATCCCCTCATCCCACCACTGAATTACATTATTTATACATATAATACAGAGTCATTAGAAACCACAATATTAAAATAAATGTTTAATAGATACAAAGTATATTTCTCTCCACAACAGTTTCCTTGTTCCTGGGAATTTTGTACACCATTTTATAGTAATTTCTTGACTATCATTTAGCTATTTAAGTGCAAACATTTTTATTTAAAAAAAAAAAAAAATTGCAGCTTCCATCTTCCTGAATTACATATCAAGCCACAAAGATAATGACTTGCTTTCATATCAAGTGCAGTCCCAGGCTATCTTCAAACCATTGCAGGTTAAAACAAAAATCAGTGCAATACACACAATGGTGAATTAATTCTTAACCATCTAAAATTACTGGGGATTTTCAATAACATACTTTTTTCTACTGTACACTATATATTTATAAAGATTAAATTACATTAAACTTGAAAAGTATAAAGCATTAGGAATGAATGCACATTATTTCCACTGTAACACCTAAGGAAGGTGGATATTTTGTTTGTCCGGGGGTGGAAGGGTTCTTTTTAAATTAACTCCTCTGTGAGCACCAGGTATTACTAAATAACCAGATTTCAAACCTATTTTCCATTACATATAAAATTGGTCTCCTTTTACAGAATCCCAAAATATAAACTCTGCCATGTTCTAAATTGATGCGCTGTGGCTGAACAGCTTCTCCTGGCTCCTCCTGGTCCTGTGGTGTGTGTTTTTGCAAGCAGTTGTGTGATGGCTATACTACAGTTCCACTTGGAGAATTGGCTTGGTTTTGGGATGATAATAAACCCTGTGAACAAAGCATTATTTATTATTCCAGAACAATAAACCTAAGAACATCGAACCAAGTACAAAGAAAAAGAAAAAAAAAACAGCCTCTAACAAATTGTATTAACCAAAAATGTATGATTTTTCAAGCTTAAGGGACTACAAGGTACATTATGAAAAGTATATATTATTATATCCCTAAATCGTAGAATAGGTCTGGTTTGTACAAAATACAAAAGTCAAACAAACTGGTCTAAGAATGAACAAGTGCAAGTTTAGTATATAGTGTAGTCTTAAAGACAAAAAAAAAAAAAAAAAAGATTAATGAATTAGTGTGAACAAAATCATTAAGATAGGGAGACTCCTTTGGTTTGCAAACTATAAATTGTGTTACATGTTTATTCATAGAAAATCAAATCTGAAACTGTAGCTGTTCAATGGCAAACAAATCAAGGAACTAGATCCCTTAAGCCCAACTGATTGATAAATGACGAACTATACACTCAGGGTCAATGTGTTTACCATGTTTGTAAGCTCTGTGCATTTAGAATTATGGGCTGACCGGTATTGTGGTTTTCTGATGTATTATCAATAGTGTCAAATACTTTGCTGAATACATATGGCGGTTATTATTTCTGAATAGTTTACTCATAAGTATTTTCAGGGGTACTGCTTAAAACCAAGTTGCAACGGATCATTGAGGGTATGCCTTAAAATATGTAACTATCCATCCTATGCTGCTAATGAGAATACATGAGTTTATTATAAATATTCAAACATCCAATTTTTGTTCATAATACACGTTAGATGCTGATAGCCTGTATTTTAATTGCCTACTGTGCAATATTAAAGTCTACAAAAGCATATCCAAAATTATCTGCTCTAATCAATATATCTTTGCACATATTGCCT
Source organism: Pipa parva (assembly GCA_019650415.1). Classification (NCBI taxonomy): domain Eukaryota; kingdom Metazoa; phylum Chordata; class Amphibia; order Anura; family Pipidae; genus Pipa; species Pipa parva. The sequence continues at coordinate 18,409 of WMED01004961.1, forward strand.
ATAAAAAGTGAGATCAACAAAAGAAATACAAATTTAGGGGAATATTTATTCCCATAATTTTATTTCATACAGATCTCTGGTGCTATAAAGGGAAAAAGAAGTCAGGCTGGCTGGCATACTTAATCCCAGCAAGCCTGTGACTAGCTAAATGAACCCTTTCAGCTGGAAAGCATCTGTTACAGTCATTATCTGTGCAGATCCAAGTCCGGGGTCACACTAGCTGTATTTGTTGTTTTTTTTTTTGTTTTTTGTTTTTTTAATTATGTTCATTATTGTCTATGGTGCAAAACAAAATACTGTGTGGATTATCCCACAGGAAACAATACATACTATTTTTCCAGCTCCCTGTGACCCTGGCCTAAACCAGTACTGCGTCTACATCAATTCTTGGTTATATGGTAGATTGGGTAGTCCTAATCCCCATGCTCTTTAAACTGCTAGAGCAGGGGTCCCCAAACTGCGGCCCCCTGAGGCCATTTACTTGGCCCCCATCAACGGGCCGGCACTATCGGAAGAGGCAGCTGCAGGAGGGAGGCGCAATCATGGTGCTCATCCCCCTCCTTTTCTCTACCACTACGTCGTACCCGGCCCAGTTCAGTGTGCTGAAAAGCACACTGCTACAGCGCTTCTCCCTCCCCGGGCGCATACTAATGATGTTATCAGATATCATCAGTAAGCGGTGGGGGAGGAAGTGAGGAGCGCTGTAACGGTAAGCTTTACAGCACATTGAGCCGGGCCAGGTAAGAGGTAGGGACAAAAAAAAAAAGGGGGGGTGAGCGCTAGGATAGCGCCCCCCCCCCCCCTTAGAATAACATGAAGTAAGGGAGGGGGGGTTGTGGTGCAGGCAGCAAAGTTTATTTGAAATATTGCATTTGTTCCCATTTTGTTTTGTTTGTTTTTTTACTATAAAGGAGAACTAAAGTAAAAAAAAAGTTATGAGCTGAGCTGTAATTAGTCGGCTTGTGATGATTCCCCCGACGCTTCTTCACATATAGCATGTAGCATATTAAGCAGAAAGTATATATGTGATTGTACACTTTTAACATGTCAAAGATGGAAAAAACAAATATAAACTTTCTGTTTAGGCAGCTAAATGTTCCATGACCACAGCACCAATTAAACTGCTTGTAAAATTTAGCCAAATAAATAAACCTCACATTCCCAAATGCATCCACCTAGCTGTGGGATGAATATGCCTAGAGATCCTTGATGGTGGAGCTTCCATTATGAAATCTGCAACTCAGCTCCCTGATTTAATTTTCTGTCCTGGTTACCTAATAAATTAGCTGAGCTGCCAATGTGAATGGCTGTGTTTGGACTGCCTCTCTGTGTAGTTGCTTGTCTTCAGTGGTGGGTAAGTCAGTGGGAAGGATTACTATTGTCTTTTTATTAAAGAAGAACCATAGTCAAATTACATCTTTACATATGCAGTACTATACTTAGTGAGAAGCATTTCTCCCCAGTAGTTGTTTCATGTGATGCAGAATGATTGAGTAGGCAGCACTGATAAATTCCTGGACCAGGAAATGTGTGCGATGTGTACAAGCCAGTTTTCCATGAAAATGTACCCGCCCCTGGAAATTTTTGCCCTACTTACTACTTTAACGCCTGTGCACAAGTCAGCTTTCCCTCTGTAATCTCCTGCATTCCAACTTAATTTA
>WMED01004962.1:0-20069 GCA_019650415.1 Pipa parva
AAATACTTTTTTTCCCCACTGTAGTTAAATAGAGTGGACAGTTGGGTAAACACTTTTAGAAGTAAAGGCATTTCTATATCCGTAATGGTCTTACCTGTTAGTGTAGGTATATAAGTGTCTATGAAGACCCATCAGTGGGTAAAACCTGACAACCTACCCACAGATAATCAGTATAGATAATCAATTGCGGCACAGACATTCCAACACATAGCACATGTCACTGTAACAACAGAAAGAGTATTATCTATTTCTCCTTTATACAAATCTGCACCTAACATAGAGTGCTTTGTCAAAGTGTGAGTGGCCCTGTTAAAGGTGTTCATGGTTAGGATGTGACAACTGGTCCATGCCTATACTCTCAGTATTAGAGTTGGCATGCTGCACTGAATTGATTGACTTGTTCATAAGGCTTAATTCTAAATTACCATTTTGCTTCAAGCTATTATATCTTCGTAAATCAATCTATGGCAAGACAGAGATCAATTAGTAAAGCAAGACCCAGAACCTACCGGTAGGTACAGTAGGAAGGCCATTTTCATGCTTCTAGAACAGTGACGGCGAACCAATGGCACGCAGAGCCCTCTCTGTTGGCACGCGAGCCGTCGCCATACCCTGCCTTCAGTACAGGCCACGGACCCAACCTGAAAGTTTTCAGGCCGGATCCGTGGCCTGTACTGAAGAAGCGCACACGAGTAGGGAGTTCTCCTCCCCCGACGCGTGTGCGCTCCTCCCCGGCGCTGGTGTGATGACGTCACTCACCAGCGCCGGCACTTCGGGGAAAGCCCTCGTGGGTGACGTCGCCTTTTTGGCACTCCGTGCCAAAAAGGTTCACCACCTCTGTTCTAGAAGAACTTTAGTATAGACCTGAACCAGAGCTTTACATGTGTGTCAAGAAAAGTGGCGTGTGGATCCACCAAAGGTGGATGCTTTGATGCTGGCTTGTTGGGAGCAGGCCAAGCCATAACCTTCATACTGGTGTGAAAATGTTTTTTTCATCATTTATACTGTAGTTTCATGCATTCAGAAAACCCAGAGTAAAAAAACTATGCCACTCAAACTGGGACTGCCTTGCTAAATTTTGAGAGGTTTGTTTATTTAAATTTATTCATTTTTGAGAAGAGCAACACAGTAGTGGCATTATAGGGTTTTGCAAGTGGGGTTTGGTTATCGGAACGCATGGATATCAAACTCGTTAAACATATATACTTGCTCCTAGTAGATAAACGCCAGTCTTCTTTTTTTATTTCTTGATTTGTATAATATGTGTTTTTACTTGTTTCTTAGGTTCTGGTTGAAGCTCTCTACTTTGCCTTGGTGGTGAAACGTCTGCATCCAGAAGAGGAGGACATATTGGTTGAATGTCCACTGGTGGAGCAGGTGTCTGAGAGGATCACTAAAGTACGACCTCCTCAGGGATTTGCTCTGTTCCAGGCTAGGGAGGAAGCACAGAAAGTAAAACTACTGCACGGAATGCTCAAGGTAAAGACCTAGGTGTCACAAAAGCTACAAATAATAGCGAGCAACATACTTTAACAGAAAATAATCATTAAAATCAAACATTTGTGCTTGGACTGTGGACTGTACAAGTTAGCACATCTTTGGGGAAACATAATTTGTAATTAAAAAAACACATTCTTGGTATGTTTTATGGCTTGGATCCTTAATGAAGGATTTGATATAGAGCAGCAAATTACAAGCTGTGCTGACTAAATTTGATATTGGTGGAATTGGTGATTGGAGCAGACTTAATAGTTTGAGACATAAGTAAGGTTTACTAGCATAGGGCACAAAAACCTCCTTGAGAAAAAAACAGCTAACTATGTGAAACTTGTTGTCTGTGATTGGAAATAATACATCTGTATTGCTTAATGTATTTAATAGTTTCCTCTATTTATTACAATCACTTGGATTGTAAGCTCTGTGGGACAGGGACCTCCAACCTATTGTGTCAACCACACCCCGGCACTTGTATCCTTGTGATATTTTACTTGTAATGTTTAATGCACTTTTCCCATGTCTCTATTGTACTTGTATTGCTGAATTGTACAGCGCTGCATAAATTAGTGGCGCTTTATAAATAAAATTATACATACACACATACTAACATAAAAGGCACAACACTATCATATTTACATTTGCACTCATATTCATTTGTGTTTTTACTTCTGCCAGTGGTGACTTTAATTGCCAGTGCCTAATGTAAAAATCAGTATTGTTAGTTTCCACATGTTAATAAAAACTGGTTCCTTATGAGTAAAAACAGCTGTGTGTAACATGCCAACTATAGTCTACAGTTGTGTTGCACAGATGGGTTTGTTTTAGTCATGTTATATTGCTAAATGGCTATTCAGAGAGTGTTTACTGATCTGGTACAATATCCAGGACCCATATTTAAATAATGGAGATTTGCAAAACTTTTACATATTTGCCACATGGCGATTAATCCATTGACTTGAATTCTTGCAGAACCTTGTGGTTTATATGTTATTCTTCTTGGTCATTCTTATCACAAACTATGGAGATGCCTCCAGCAACAACAGAGCTTACCTTCTCCAAAGATCTGTCCGTCAGGAACTGGATAGTCAAGCATTCCTCCACATTAAGAGGTATATTATGGGCACTAGGAGACATGAGTTGTTCTTTTTTTTTTTTTACTTTTTTTACTTTGTTTAAAAGAGAACTAAAGCCAAAAAATAAAGAAAAGACCTGTTAAATACATACCTCATAGTAAGTTGAATCGTTGCAGTCACAGCTTGAACTGCACACAAGATTCAGCTCGAAGCTCCGCCCATTTGTCGAATCCAAAAGGCTTCAAAACGTCATCACGTTCATTGTGGGGCCAATGAGAACACTTCCCTCAATGAACATGATGATGTATGAGCTCTTACAGCAGAGCTTTGGGCTGAATCTTATGTGTGGTGAGAAATCTGCCTCGATGCAGTGAAAATACAGCACAGTTCAAGCTGCGACTGCAACGATTAAACTTACTACGAGGTGTGTGTTTAAGAGGTTTTTGTTTTTTTAATTCACCATAGTTCTTCTTTCAATTTAGCTTTTTGATTTGTGTTGTTAAAAATAAATTATTACAGATAAATGTCATGATTACTCTCAGGTAATTCAGCAATGTGTGAAGTGACCTCCGGATCCTTCACATCACTTCGCACATGCTGTTATGCGCTCACTGATGTCCGCGTGCAGGACATCAGTGAGCGCATAACAGTCAGTGCGAAGTGATGCGAAGGATCCGGAGGTCACTTCGCACATTGCTGAATTACCCCCTCAGTCTATACAGTTAAGCACCGGAAGTGTTTGCACAATCAATGTAAGTTTAACACTAGTTTATTTCTAAAGGGCTGATGAATTCTGGGAATGGGCAACTGAGAATCTGCTGATGTACCTGCACCATAACCATCCACTACAGCGAAGCTACAGTAGTATCCTGGGTTTGGCTTGTCTACGGCAGATACGGCTTAAAAAAGGTAGGCCCTTTTATGTGCAGAAGTATCTATATTGTTTGAAGCATTTCACTTTCATAGTGACATCAGCATAACAGGCTTCTGGCATCGGAATATTTTAACGCCATGTTTAATAATGCAATATTATTCATAATGTTGCCTGCTCAAATAGTTTTGGTTTGCTGTGCATTATGGGATTGTCTTTACATTACCAATATCAATTTCTTTCCCAGCATTGCCCACATCGTGCAGTGGTTCATTGCCACTCATTAGCGAAACCTGCTCGAAGATCTTTGATGATACCAGTTTCGAGAGTGCCACCTTTCCATCAAAAAATTGGTCATATTCCCCTCCTCACACTGCAGGGTAAGCTAGGATATGATCAAAGTACCAGAAGCACTAGAGAGTGGGTAAACCCCTATTGGATACACATGGCAGCTATTCCTAAATATTATTTTTAAAATGTCATATTTAAAATAGTATTTTATTTTTTTGGATCTATGTGTGTGTGGTTTTCTGAGTAAGTAAACTATACTATCAGTAGTAGATTTCTTTTGGTTGTGCAGTATTAAGAGTATATTAAATCTATGTGCTATTTTTTTTAGGACTTTTTTAGTGAATAACCCCCACAATCTAATATGTTTTTTACATGAAGCAAAGGGGGAAGAACTTTTTTTTAAGGAAGTGGGACATAAAAAGGAAAATTTCTTAATTTGGTTGCCCAGGGTTCATTCCAGCAGGCTTATCCTACAGTTTAAGTACTGTGAAATGTTTTTAAAGTCATGCAGTTTTATTTGTTAGCATTTGCCAGAAAACCACTTCTATCTGCACTCTCCCATTACTGTCTCTCAGTATAATAATATAGGTTCTATCAGTTGAAAACCAATTCAAGGCCTGGTTGGTGCTGTAGTGAAAAAACAGCTAATACAGCAGTTATTTATGCACAGTGTATGAGAGGTCATGACTGTTTGTAGATATGTTCTAATTTGATTCTCCTGTATGTGGTTTCCTAACTGCGTGTGTCTTCATTGTGTTTACAGAGACTGGTACTGGGGTTTCCTCTCTTTCTATGATTCCTCTGGTTATGTTCAACAGCTCAAGGGAGATTTGTCAGAAAATGTTAGACTCTTGGAAGAACTAAAGAAGAGCCAGTGGATTGACAATTTGTGAGCTTGTAAACTTACTTTTTTCATACAAATACTGTATTTGTATTTAGACGGGGGTGATTTGAATGCAGAGGGTGGTTGTTAAGGAGGCACGGTACTTAAATGTTGAAATTGCTGAACATGTCCCAAAATTAACTCTATGCATAGGGCTTTTGCAATATATGGTGTTCTCAAAACTACGGCTTATATTAATGATATCAGACAGATGTAGTAATATTAAATGTACTGGTTATGTTAAACATACATGTGCATTCCATCCCTCTGAGCTGAAATGAGACGTTTTGTGATGGAAGGAATGTCATTATGATGCGGTAAACTTAGATTACTCAAACCTTTCTTCTTTGATTGTCAGATCACCTGGTGTTTGTATTCAGTACATTGTTCCAGTTTCTATCTAATTAGTGTGGGGATATCCAACCTGCACACCTCCCACTTACACTGACCTACAGCATCCTTTTTTTGGCATATTGGACATAATTGCTGTCATATCAAAATATGTGGGTCATAGTTAAAGAACCGCTATTATGACACTAATACAGTACAAGTTAAGAAATAGCATTAACTGCCTCAGTATTGAAAATCAACACACCTCAATATTTCTTAATTTTAAAGATCTCTAGAATTCCTTGTAGCAAAGAGTTAAGGATGATGTGTATTTCTATTAATGTTTGTCTCTTCATGTTTGCAGCACAAGGGCTCTTTTTGTGGAGTTTTCCCTATACACTCCTGGGGTAGACCTGTATGCCTCAGTAACACTACTTCTGGAATTCCCACTAAGTGGCAGAGCACTTCCTTCTACTCACATCAAGGCCTTTCCCTTGCTACAGCTGACTGGTGGCACTCACCTTCTTCATGTTATGATGGTATGTATGACCTAAGCAAATAGCAGAAAATACCCGAAGGGTGGCACTTTAGACTCTGACCAAAAAAATGCAAAAAAGGACAACAAGTTTTTCAGTTTGTCTTTTGAGGCTTAACCAAAAGAAATATTTTTTCCTTGCATCCAGACAAGTGGTCACCTGAAAACTTCAAAAAGTTCAACAATCTCGGGTACAGCCCTGGATTATCTGCTTTGGCTAAGAGTATAGAAATTGTCCATTATTATCAAATTGTAGGCAGTGTCCTTATCTGACCCATATAAACATATCTTTCTGGTTATTTAAACCTAGTCTGAGAGCCTATTTGAAAGACTTGAAGGCTAGAAATGCTGCTGACTTTTTGACCTGCATAGCTCTATCTCTGTCATATTCAGACTCTCATTTTAGATGTTTTGTGTTGAGATGGTGCCATTGAGAAAGAAATAAATCCTGTAAAAAAGAGCTTTCTATTTATTGGTCACATAGTATTAAGTACAAGTGTTAAAATGACACACTTAGGCTTAGGTTTGCAGAACAGTCATCATAATTGAAGAAAAAACAAGCACTTGAAGAAGAGGCTTTCAGCTAATCATAGCCTTTCCTCCTGTTACCTCTGTGCAATCTGTAATGATACTTTTCCCATTGTGTTGATCACCCCAACCCTTGTCTATTCCTTTTTATAGGTCTTCCTTATGCTGTTTGTAGTATACTTTGTCCTTGCTGAGTGCCTAGCAATCAGAAAAGAAGGACTTATATATTTATCATACTTCTGGAACTATGTGCAGTGGATCCTGACAATACTTGTCATCTGTACTGTGGTTGTGTACCTGAGCAGAGTCAGTTTGGCTGGCCAGCTGTGGGACAGGTACTTGAAGAATAAAGAGGCTTTTATGAGCTTGCATCATGTGGCTCTTCTGGGAAATGCATTCCATGGTCTGTCTGCCTCCCTCTTGTTTGTTCTCACCCTGAAGGTAAGATACAAGTCACTGTGTATCATGGTTTTAAGGGGAAGTAAAGACAATAATTGCCTGGAAATACATGTGTGCTGCCACTGGCAGTAGTCATAATGCCACGTGCATTCCCCTAAACCACAAGGCTGTCTGGCTTTTACTTTGACTCTGTTAGACATCTTCAATATGTTGTTGTGCATTCAGAAATGTATATAGGCTGTATGCACAACAACGTATTTAAGTTGACTGAAATATATAGTTGAATTACTTTGGTAGTAGAAGATCGATAATGACTGGCAGGTTATGTGCTTGGACAGCGGAGAGGCTTTAACTGGTTTTTAGCTATACCTTCAAGTGATTGGATATTGGAATATTGGAACCAAATAGGTGGAAGGAAGAGGTTTACTTTGTTGGCCATGCAGGGAGTAATTTACCGACTGGAGCCACACAGAATTCAAAAACTTGTTTTTGAACCACTGGAGACAGCAGATTGATTTGGTTTCCTCTATATTCACTGTATAATTCATAAGAGTCCTTAAACTAACAAAGCACTGAATGACCCCTTTCATTGTTTGTTCTTCTAGTCTGCTCAACAGATGAGATTCATACGAGAATGGTCTGTGTTTGGGAAAACACTGAGTATGGCAATGAGAGAGCTGTGTGCTGCATGTGGAGCTGTCCTTGCCTTAGTGCTGGTTTATGCTCAGTTAGGTTTTTTGGTGAGTACAGAATTGCCATATTCCCCTAGATGTAACTTAACATGTTTAATTTACCCAGTATAACAAGAAGTTAGCACATTATTACATGCTTGTAAAAAAAATTCCTCTTTTTACAGAAAATAACTTGTGAAGTTGCCTTCCATTGGAATAGAGATGTAAAATATCTCTGCATATTTTATTTTGGTCTAGATATGCAGAGTTTTCTTTAAACTTTAGAACTGGAACTTTCTGTAACTACAAAATACAGATGGAACACACATTTTTCCACTTAAAGGGGCACTATAGTGCTGATATAACTGCACACATACATATAAAACTCCTTTATACTAAGCCTATTGCTGGCATGTTTCATGTTGTTTATACATGTTTAAGGTGTACATGCCCTTTCTCAAATAACTATCATGGGAGAAAGGGCAGGTACGCCTGAAACATGTCATGATGCACTAAATAAATAGCACAGTAGTTATACTACATTGCTATGCACTGGTTTTCTTCTTCATTCATATTATATATATATATATATATATATATATATGTGTATATATATATATATATATATATATATATATATATATATATATATATATATATATACATATATATATATATATATATATATAGGCGGATGCATTCAAAGCAATGACCTATAAAATCTACAGCAGCTGTGTGTGGAAATAGGATCCTCTTTTCTTTTAATATAGATTAGAAGGAAATCCAAACAGGCAGTGCTTAGATCCTTACTTAACAGAGGTAATGTTGGATATATTTTAAAAAGGCATAACCTAAATTTGTAATCAATTTGTTTTGCTTCAGTCCCTAAGAAGTGCACACTGAGCATGTGCCAAGCAATGGTTAAAGGAAAAAAGACTGTCAGATTATAAACATGCCAGCGTACAGTGACAACTTTGAGGGAATAGCTCATTAGTGCCATTGGGCTGGCTGATCTCAAGGCTAACATAATAACGCCTCTACATGAAGTACATTTCTATCAGCTTAAACCTTTGTCAGCGTTTAGTTCTTCTTTTAAGGAATTTTTCCCATTCGTCACACTGGTTTCTTTTTCTCCCCTTTCTCTTTGTACTTAGCTCTTTTCTTCATCATGGGAAAGTTTCCACAGCTATGGCGCTAGCTTCTTGACTCTGTTTGCCATAGCCAGGGGCCGCGTCAGTTTGAAGGCTCCAATTCCATACCATTCCTTTATCTCACACCTATATATTGTGAGCTACCTGTTCCTGAACATGGGGATATTGCTGCAACTCATTGCTGCAGTGCTAATAAACTGTTACCGCCAGATGCGACTGGAAATGTTCCGCCCAGCTTTTGAACTTCAGGACTATGAGATGGTGGAGCTTTTCCTCAGAAGACTGCGCATATGGATGGGAGTCAGCAAGGTTAAGGAGGTAAGGTGTCATTGCCAGTTACATCTTATTTTGCTAGTAATGATTTCTTTTGATAAATTACAGAAAAAATCCAAAGGTTGGTCCTATATGCTATATAATGTACATATATGAGTACAATTTCCATAAAGTTCAAGTTTGCAAATCTATCTCAATGTTAAGCCAGGGGAAGGAGAAACAACCTCATGCCACCAGTATTGAGTAAAGCAAACATTGCTTCATGTAAACTGCCAGAATGAAGTCAACATTTGTGTAATGGATGTATATAGAATGCAGGCAAATTACAGAATTAGGATACATCATATTAAGTCACTTGATTATTTAATATATTTTTTAAAATCTGTGCATATAACGTTATTATTGTCTTGCTGCAGTTTCGTCACAAAGTACGCTTTGAAGGAATGGAGCCCCTGCCTTCTCGTTCCTCTAGTGACTCCAAATCAGTTCGGGGACCGACTCCAAGTGCTGCCTCTGACACCTCTTCCTCATCTTCCTTTTCAACTATCTCTAGCCAACTGGACACCTTAAGTGCCATAAGCACCAGGGAGAGAGCAGAATTGGATGTCAACATACAGCGTCTTTTGCCAGTGATGGATACTCTTCTGTCACATTTTGATCTGGTAAATCAAGCAACAGAGGAGGTGTATAACATAGAATGCTGCCTACAAGATGTACAAACAAGAGCATTAAAGAAGAGAAGTCCTAAGAGTAGGAAATCTGATTGTTCTAAAATGAATAAATCTACTGTCCATATCCCCAATGAAATGCCTCAAACAAATGATTCTAAGCACTGTTGCAACTCTGAGACTACAAAAGATACTTTGGATGCTCTAAGACCATCCACTGCTCCCAATACACTGGCAAAGAACTCATCAGCATGTAGGTTGATTTCTATGGACAAAGCAAGGGGAGAAGAGCCAGCACTGATTCCTATGCAGATAACAAACTATGCCCAGAACAAAAAAAGAAAGCTATTAAGGGCACATAACAGAGTTTACCCAAGTGTTAGTTAGCAGGCAGCATGCAAGCTAGCTATTTCTTTGTTAACTGGAATCACAGCTTCTGGAGAAAGAACGTCTAAGCACTTATTGAGTTGTGAAGAATTGGTCTTGGGTGGAGTTCCAGGTGAAAATACTTTATCTTGGATGTTGAGGTGGACTGTTAAGGGTTTGAGGGTTCTTTGAACTAATATAAAGTATGTGTTGCATGCCAACGCAGAGTTAAAATATTGGCCCTCTCTCAGAGGGAATCAATTATATCAGTGATTCCTGCGCCCTAACTTAAAGCAACCAACAGGACTAATTCCAAGCCTACCCTGTACTGAACCCTGGTGGCTTTAATCCCAACCCTTATATAGCCCAGGTGGCTTTGAATATTTACATATATTCCTTCAATAGCCCTGGTGGCTAATAAGGTTCTCCAAAATCCTTTATATGGTCCCTGCTGGCTTCAGAGACTTTCATTTAAATACTAAGAACCCTGGTGGTTTATTTTTTCCTTAGGCTTTCAGACAGCTGGCTGTCCTGGATCCTGTCCTGTTATTGGTGCTTGTGCTGGCGTCTGGAAATAATATGAAGTTACAGAATGCCACTTGTAATGTCAGAAATACTCAAGGAATACAGGGAAAGTGTTGCCTCTTTTTGGTGCTTTCGTAAGAACAGGAGCTTGCTAGCCTGATCAGTTTATCATAACAGTCTATTTGGCCTCTTCCTAGCTAGTTTCAAAGTAAATATTTAAGTGTGCCGCATAACCTTGCATTTAATGTTGTAGAACTACAGCATACTTTTTCTAAATCACCTAAATTCCTATTCACCTTTAAAAAAATGCTTGACTCAAAGTGAAGAAGAACTGCAACCTCATTATGCACTTAGGGATCAAGGACTTTAGATAGGAAAATGATCTATATATAGCAAGTGTCAGCACTATACTTTGCTACATTTGAGTTTACATTACACTTCTTCAACCTCTTGGTAGCACATAAGCTAAGGAGCTCCAGAAGCAAGAAAATAGTACAAGAACTTGTTCATTTTTCACAATGAGACAGATGCAGTTTTGACAGACACTTTAATCCTTAAATGATTTTCTCATCAGATGCAGAGTTCGTTAGCTTCCTGGACTGTTTGGTATAAACTCTCTCTGCTTCAGGCAGGGAATTAAATATTCCTAGGGCAATGGAGACAATAAGCTACCACATCTTTTTTTATTTTGGGATTTAAACAGAGTGGACCTTTAAGAGCCAGATGTCTGAACGTTAAATGGGTTTTAGATATAATTCTTTTATTAATGAATAATTGCTCATTTTAAATAACTTTGCTCTTCTCTTACTTACAAGTTGGTGCAAGGTCCTGTAGATTTCCTGCCTTTAAAAGGCTTTTAACTTAAATATGTTAAACAATATGGTTAAACATAAGATGTCAAAGCTTTTATGCTGGAGGTTGTTATTGCTCGCAGTAGTGCCTTAAAGACACTTTCTTTGTTATTCATTTTATTATTCTTTTTTTTGCTAAAAAAGCAATTATAGACAGCATTCAGCCATCTAGTTGTTGAACAAATATTCCCAGGATCCTTGAACACCTGAAGAAGGTGCTGGGAAATTCTATTTCAACAACTAGAAGGCTGCAGGTTGGAAATCCATGGTGTATATATATTTGTATATTTTTAATTTCTGCAGTTTTGATGGAGCGCCTAGCACTTTACCAGTTGCTTTACTACATTTAATTAGTGTTAAAAAAATGAATCTAGAAGCAGAGAAAATCCTGAACTGAAAAAGAAGCATTTGAATTCCATCTGAGTCTCAGGTTTAGAGAAATACTCTAAGTATTGAGGGACATACCAGTGCAGTCACCTATAGAAACCAGTCGGACATTTTGTTCCATTGTCGATGCAGTAATTGCTTTTTATGGGTCATTGCACTAGTGTAGTGCTGTGCACAGACTTGTGTCTCTTCTCCCACCATACATCTAGGGGCTAATTGACTAAAGGGTGAATCCACCAGTCGAATTCACCTTGCTACAACTCAAGTCACATATCCAAAATAGTCATGAAGTGACTTCTCATTATTGACTAAGCAGCAAATAGATTTGTCGAACAAGCAAACAGCGACAATCGCTATTGGATGTGTTGTGTGGCATAGTCAGTTGAATAGATATAGAATGTGGAGCCTTGCCATCAGCCCCCCCAATTTGCCACTGTGATGAGGTGAAGTTAAATGGGTGAATTTAGAGTAGTACACCCAGTCGCATTTGCTCTTTTGACACACTCCGCCACTTAGTCAATAGTAGAAGTACCTGGGCAATGCACACGCAAAGTGATGCGAAGTGCTCTGTGAGATTATGACTATCGTACACAACTAAATTGGTTTGATCAGTAAGCGTACATGGGGAAGTAGCAAATAGATGCAAACTCAGAGCTTTACGCGACTATTTTAGTCAATAAGGCCCCTAGAGAGCTAAACTGGTGAGCTGTGAGTACCATTTACAGGATGAAATTGTATTTATTTTTGCAAGATCCTGTAGTATTTTTATAGCATTATACCATGAGCAACTAAAGTTATTTAAATGATGTATTTTTGCTTGCCTGCCTGCCATTGTACATATTGTGGTATATTTGACAGAATATTCTGCATTTCAACCAAAGTACAAGAGAGAAACTGATGGTCTCTCAACTGCTTTCACACACTGCTCCTCCCATAATTCACTTCAGGCTGTTTAAGGGTTCCTGTTCAGGTTTTGTCAGGCTTAAGACTGGGATATCAAGCACAAGGTTTACCTGCTTCTGTGTACTCCATCTTCCAGGATTTTGTATGACCTGGCAGTCTAGTTAAATATTTTTCATGCCTATGCCTAAAGTATTGATGCATAAGAGGCAGGTTTAGGTCTAAGCCCTCCTCTGTCATGGATACATGTCAAACACACTTGTTTGAGCATTTAAAGGGGACATATAGGGTCCTAATTATTTCAATTAATTATAAGTCTATAGGCTCAAAATATGTTTTAGTATTTATAGACTGATTTGTAACCTTTCTATACCTTTAAGAGGTTCGCTGTTCCTCTTCATTTCCTCTTCTACAGCTATCCAGAGCTTGCTCGAGTCATTCCCCCTTACTCACTCTTCCCCTGAATCAGAGTAGCACATCATCAATGTTGTTTCTTTCTTTAGTTTGGGCTGCAAACTTATTTTTCTTGGAAGCATACAAAACTGTTAATGAAAAGTGATAAAACTGGAAGTACATATTAGATGATGTGCTACTTTGATTTAGGGGAGAATGCTCGCACACAGGTCGACTTGTTCATTCCTCATTTCACCTAAGAATGGTGCAGTATGATTTTTATGTACCAAAGAATATGTAAATGATTGATATGCTCAATTTTAAGAATCTTTTTCAAAACCCTGTATGCTCTCTTTAAATGTCACCATTTAAATAAATAGAGAAAAATATCTTTGTTCATCTACATAAAAATATAGCTAGATTTTTACGTCAAGGGAAGTTCAGGAAGTGGAACTCATTGTCATCATAAAACTACAGGAAGGTGCATGGTCCAAAAATGCTCTTAAAGAAAAAAACTAAACTTTGGCTTAATCCTTTATTAAATTGATAGGTCTGATAAATAAGATCACAAAACTTAAAGCTCTGAGATCTGACTCTTCGTTATGAAATTATGAGCTCCTGCATCATGTTCATCCCAGTACAAGGCATCCATTTTGCTGGACTCTAGTGTGTAAGTGTCTGAGAAAGGGAAGGGGTGTGTCTAAAACAGCAAAATGGATGCCTTGTACTGTTAGGGAACAACGAGATGCAGGGGCTAATAATTTCTTAATTGTGAGCTGATTCTCAGTTCCTTAAGTTTAATAGTGTTCTAGGGATTAAGCCAAAGTTTATTTATTCTTTAAGGATAGCAAGCTTTGGGATATCATTATCCAATAAAACTCAGAGGCAGAGGGAGAAATGGTACAAAGTAAACATGATGCAAAATTATTGTATCTGAGCTGCTTTCTAATTTATAATATTTTATATATTTTGTATAATGATAATATAATAATGTATGGGATTTTGTTTTGCAAAGTCACTATAATGAAGACATTCTAACATTGGGTGACATATTTGTGCAGTTTGTAGTATTTTATTATTATTTTTTTAATGCTTTAATATGCAATCCTGGTAAATAGCAGGGTCAGGTGATTTCCAGATAGCGCTGGAAATAATAGCCAACCCAATGACATAAAGAATTCCGTGCCGTACTGATGACACTAAAGAAACCCATTGGTAAAGAGAGGACATTTAAAGAGATCCAACATTGCTAGGAAATGCTTTATTCAAAGAAGGTAGATTAAACATTTGTGGTTTGTTTTGCAAATGTGGCATTTGGAAAAGGAGAAATAAAATTGGTATAATGTGGCATTGCATATGACAGAGACATTTGTGTGGCAGCATTGGTTGTTAATGCAGATGTCTGAGGAAGGTAAAAAATAGGTACAAAAAATATGTATGTAAAAACTAGGTGAGATTTCCCTGCATCAATAACAAAATCCAGATCAGTAAACATTTGCCAGGGTTATGATCTGCTATTTGAATTAAAGATCTAAGAGGGCTGGTAACTCTTTCTCATGAGCAGAAGGGAAAATCAACAAAGTCTCACTACTGTCACTGGGAATATGCCTGTGTCAGTGTCTCAAGGGTTGGGTTGGGCTCTCTCTTCTTGCTAAATGTGTCTGTTTTAGAACTTATGAACATCTGTTATATCTGCCCTTTAAATCTACACTCCTTAGCTGATACCTTGTTTACTATGATAAGTTAGTCATACTGTACATTCGTTTGCTTTGGAAATTTTATTTGGGTTTCACACCCACCGTTCTTGCCTTGGACATTTTCCAATGTTTGTTTTGGGGCATTCTCCCTTTCCATTTTTGTTTTCTTGCCGGTGGCCGATACACAGTTTGTTCACTCAGTACAAGTTTTTTCATGCCTTGGCTTGTATCTAGCAAAAAAAAAAAAAAAATCAATTCATAACATATATACACAATGTGCTGTCCTCTTCTATTTTGATGCCAGCCTCATATCTGTTATTCTTAGGTACTTTCATCCCATAGCTAAGACTGTTATTCTCCTATGTTATCTTATTTCTCAACACCAAGGGGGTAATTCAGGAAAGAGCAAACTTACCTGGAGATCCTTCGATTCACCTCGTCAAGACTGGTAATGCGCTCCCTGCTCTCCTGCACGCGGAGATCAGCGAACGCTTTAAAGGTACTTCGGCCCACCTCAAAACCACTCGAGTCGCCAAGCCAAAGTACCTTTATAGCGTTCGCTGATCTCCGCATGCAGGAGAGCAGGGAGCGCATACCAGTCTTGACGAGGTGAATCGAAGGATCGCCAGGTAAGTTCGGATTTTCCTGAATTACCCCCCTAGTCCATTTCTAAGCTGGATTTGTAATTTAAAAACATGCAGTTGCATTCGATACAAATCTACACAGACTGTTTCTTACAGGAAGACCAGGCACATATTCAGTCCTCTCATTTGATCCTTCTCATATTCCAAGCCCTGCTCATCTAACAGAACCAAATTTGGTAGCTAATCCAATTAACTCTAAAGAGAGACATTTAGTTAACTCTGAAAAGTCTGATTTCGCTTTTTTTGAGTGTATCCCGAGAACACCTTGTCTGTTCATGCAGTAAAAATCACTCGATATTTTTGAATGAAATTTACCAATCAAAACTTTTCGATTGAGTTTTTTTCGATGGAGAGGTAGCCAAACTTTACATTAGTAGTATGGCCACCTTTACATTGAAAAATCGAGATCAAAAAATTCTGTCGGTAAATATTGATTGAAAAAAAAATCTCACAATATTTACCTCAAGAAACTTTCAAATCTCATGGGAATAAACTCAGAAAAGCGAAATCAGATTTTTCCAAGTTTATTAAATTTTGCTGTAAATCTGTAGTTTAATTCAGGCACCTTGCAGGATTGTTTTAATTAGGGTCATTTCTTTACTAACCTCAAGCCATTCTGATAACCTGATATTTCTGGTTCATCCTGATCAGAGGGTAATTACCCACTCAGATTGTCAACTTCACCAATTAATTTCCGCCCAGTGAAGTCAAGCAATTTATAAAGGTTGTGCTGCATGGAAACTAAATATTATCTGCAATGCAATTAAGCAACTGCTCCTTAAACTCTCTACTCAGATTCCTTATTGGAAGGTGGGAGTCCTATTAGTCATCTGTTATGCTGGAAAAGTTTCCCAAATCCGTGCCTTTTGTTAATGAAGCCCTGGCTGATATTCTATGTAGATATGATTTCTGCTGTAAGCAGATTTTCATCGGAATGTTTATTCAATGAACCGTCATACTGTTCTTTTATTATTCTATTTAGGGAAGCATCCTGGAACAAAATATGGCACATTCAAAGGCCAAAGAATCCAGAAAAAAACTTTTCACTTGTTAATAATTAACCACTAGCTGGTAAATACCATATACTTGACTGATTCAGGCTTAAATGAGAGTCCCCAGTTACCAGTCTTTGGGCAGCCCGCATCATTATAAACAGATTTGATTGGTAGCTATGTCATCCTATCGGCATAAACATACACAAATCTACCACCTTCACCTTTTTTTCATCTGACACTGTTTTCAGGATAAAAGTCCTTTATTCTTCTATCTCTTATCTGAATTGGATGGCTTTTGGCATCCCATGTTGGTTCACTAATGGTGTTAGCTATGTGAGGGGAAAGAGGATTTCTCCCTGTAAGTTTAATTAGTCCTTACCTTCCAATCAAATCGACTACTTGAGGCTTTTATCAATTAAGTGTCATCTTTATTTTACTACTTCTGCTATGTTTTTCATACAACTGGTTCTTATGCCCACAGAATGGAGTGAGGTTATATTGATTTTCCTACCTAAAGTCATGAAACATCTAAATACATTTATGCTGGCAAATTCAACCTGATAATTGGGAATCTCTTAAGGAGAAATCACCTTTCCAAATGCCACAACTTGGAATGATTCATCTTCCCGAAATGACAAACCACTCATATTTGTTTGTGGGATCAATCCTTTAGCATGCCTTTTTGTAAGACAGAAATGTTCTAACCCTTTAAAAGGAGCACTAAAATGTTGTAACTATAAAAGCTGTGGGGACTAGGGAACTGTTATTATACTTACCTAATGCAGTCTTGAACCTCCTTTTGCCTTCTGATAAAAAAAACTGAATCTTTATCTAGGCCCTCATTCACCATAGTGTGAAGTGAGCTGCGAAGCGTTCGGCTCACTTCGCATATGGTATTATGCGCATGCTTATGTCCGCGTGCAGGACATCAGCATGCGCATAACACCATATGCGAAGTGAGCCGAACGCTTCACGGCTCACTTCGCACTATGGTGAATGAGGGCCCTAGTCTTTACTCTTTACCACCAGTGCATGCAAATGCAAAAGTTGGGTTAGTTATCAATACCACTTCTGTTAATGCGCACAAAGAGCACTTCATGACAGCAGGATTGGCAGTTTGAAGAGCATCTAACCATGCAACCAGGAGACAGGAGGGAGCTCAGACCTGTATTATATAAGTATATTAACATTTCCCTAGCTCCCACCATCTTTATGATTGCAAAGCTTTAGTTCTCCGTTAACATTAAGCACTAATGACCAGCCAAATGTTGTACTTAATAAACATCTCTGCCATTTCAGCTCCAACGGGATTTACTCGCTAGTAAACACTTTATTAGCCAGGGTTGTTATATTAAGCAATTTGAGACCTGGGTGGGTGGAAATGATGTAGTAATTGACATTATTGATAGTAAAATAGAATAATAGGTATGGCATTTTGTCCACACTCCAGAATGTATTTATTTTTCTTTAAATTTGGATTTAGTTACAGGAATAAAATGTGGCTGAATCCCAACCATTGCCCTGTCGCATAATTCTGAAGGAAAGGGATAGCTTCAGTGTTAATTAAAATTTCACATTAGGGTTTGGATTTAATTTGGTGTTAGATACATTTTTTTGGGTTTGGCGCATCCCTGAGGATAAAGATATAGGAGGTTATTGGCTAGAGTCTGAATTGTTGCGTAAAGGTGTGAATTCACCAGTTAAAGATGGTTCCAATAGACTGCTACTGTTGCATCTTTATAAGGAGAATATTGTCACGTTTGCAACTTAAAAAAATTGTATGGTCAGTACTTTACAATGGGAAAATTGTCTCAGCTGTAGATTTCCTATGGGAAACCACTGTTTGAGAATTCGACAATCGGATTCTCACTTTAGCCAATAACTCCCTTACAGTTTTATACATAATTTTATCCTCTGCAATAGTTGTATTATCTTTTTAAAAAAAAAATGTTGAAGAATGAGACACAACCAAGTCATTTGAGATGAATACTAATCTAAGTTTACAAATATGATCTCTTAATTCATTAGGTACAAGAGAGGATTCCAAATGAACTAGAGGAAAAATTCCTCTGGTGTCAGAAGTCTTGTATGATAGTAAGAAAGACAAAAGCCATGCTTTTAGTGGCTGCATCAGCTGTTCAGTGTTAAAATCTGCACTGAAAGAAAACTAATATTTGCTTTATTTTTTTTTGTATTGCCCACATTACATGTAAAAACATTTGTCTGTTGTTTATGTGTGTGTATGATGCCTTTGTCTCTCATAATGTAGGATCCTATCCAGCAGCTGCAGCGTTGCACCTTTAGACAAGATCAGGGAGTTATCGTTTTGTCCTTGTATAAAATGCTCAGCTCACAGATGCATCCGTCACTGTTGTACTCCGTCTACAACTGTTAACTAATGCTCTGTTAAACAAAGTCATGAAATAAAATTGACTGCTCAAGGATGTTTTTTTATGACTGTGTGTGCAAGTGTGTATTTTCATTTAATTAAATACCTTAATAAATGTAACAAAGGTATATAATTCCACGGAATAACTCATGTATAGCCCTTAGGCACCGTTGGGGTGTATTTTGAGAAACTAGCATTCTTACACATCATAAGCCCTTCCACAGGGCGTGCACACAATTTAATTTGTGTAAATTCACTCACACTCATCCACAGGACTGCTGTTTTCATTTCAGAGTATACAGTAGATAAGACAAGACTGCCCGCATGGGCTTATTCATCAAAGTGAGTCCATATTCACTAAGCAGAAGATTCCCCGAACAAGTCGTCTCTTCCGGATAGTGGCATAGTCAGTCGGAAAGTAGGAGCCCTGCAATCAGTTCCCTAATTCACCACTTCAATCTAGAGAAGTAAAACTGGTGAATGTGACACAATTGGCCTTAATGAATTTGCTACTGTGGCAGACTTCAAAGTGGAAGTGCTCCATAAGTCCATGACTGTCATAAGATGTCAAATTAGTCTTGAATTCGACACATCACAGAGTTTGCTTAATACCCGAACATGGGGAAAGGGCACATAAATGTGAATTCATACCTTTATACAACTACTGTATTCAGCCTTTCACAAATAAGCCCCAAATTTGCCTTTTTTTTCACAAAAATCAGTCCTTAATGTGGAAGAAAATGCACAAATGAGAATTGCTAAGATTTTTTGCAAACTGCTTAACTCGGTGTATAAGCAGGCGTTAACTTTACTTCTTTAAACAGGTCTTTAAAAGTGTTTAAGTTTAATACACGAATTGCGCTCTGTCTTAAACACTTATTTTTGCAAAAATTAAAAACCAAAAAATTGGGACAAAAGTGCATGAAATGAATGTAAAACATTAACATAAAAAGCCACAAATCTACTTTGCATCCATTTTATTGTAATTCCATTTGATATATTTCCCTACAGTCTCCAGGCTTTCTGAAGGGGATATAAATTGAAGTTAAAGGATGATTGTTTTTGTTGAGTTGCTGAGTTACTGATATGAATCCTTCAGCTCACTTCACAAAAGAGTTGCCTCGCCGAGACGGGAATCCCTTTAATGCGCATGCTGATGTCCGCGCGCAGGACATCAGCATGCGCATACTACCATTTTCGAAGTGAGCTGAAGAATTTAGAGCTCACTTCGCTCAATGGTAAATTCCCCCCTTCATCTTTATGTTCCTTAGTAATGATACTAGATTGCAGGCCACATGCCAGCCAAAAATTACTAATAAAATTGTCAACGCCATATAGGGATCTAAAAGGAAAATGATTTGCTACTTTGAATCAATATCTATTACAATATAGAATCGGCAAAAGGAGGATCTGCTAAATATTAATGTCACTTTTCTGTTGAGGTGCCCATACTTTTGTACCTGTCAAATTTTGGTTTAATGCATATTGCACATTTTCTGTTAGTACAATAAACCTCATTTCAATCCAGAAATATTATTGTATCCATCAGTTATTAGATATATCAAACTGAAATGGCTGTTGCAAACACCCAAATATTTAGAACTAAAAATGATTAAGATTAATAGGGGGTGCCCAAACTTTTTCATATGACTGTAAATGAATATTACAGCCCTTTCTATGTATGTATCCCTGTCCCTAGATCATCCTCACAATGTGCCACTAACTCAGCGGTTCTCAATTATTTTCTGTCAT
>WMED01004963.1:0-20068 GCA_019650415.1 Pipa parva
CACAAGAAAGCAAGTTAAATGAGTACTTTATTTAATTCATTAGGCCTCATTACATTAGAAAACTACTACTATGGTTGCTCGAATTGCCAAAACACACAGGAACAGAAAGTGAAGAGCAATGCAGTGCTTGTTGAGAGCAGAAGAAATTGGCAACATAGTGAGAGCAGGAACCAACCGTGCAGTATAAAAGGCAAATCAATAAGTATTTCCCCTCCTCCCCCTTTAAGAATCAACCCTGAACATAAGTTGGGCGAAATTTATTAAAATTGAAAATATCGATATCGTGATATCGGCCCATTATTAAACCGATATCGCTGATATCGCCCATTTTTCAGATATCGTGATATTGATACTGCCGATATCGGCCAATTTTTACAGACATCGCAATACAGAAATCTGTTAATCTGTTCACATCTATGGAGAAATCCATAATATCGCTGGAAACTCGATATCGATATTGCCGATATTGGAAAATCGCAACATCGGCAGTATCAATATCGCGATATCGGTAACAATCAGCCGGTATCACAAAGAAAGAGTGCAGTTAGAAAAAAAGGCATAAATGCAAATACATCCTTCAGTATGTGAATTCCATTTTATAGCTAGACTTTGTATATGATCCGCTAAAAAGATGAAATCCCCCCTCCCCCAAAAAAAACATATGCAATGAGTATTACTGTGTATGTGAGAGGCAATTTAACCTATTAGATTTATTAATGTTCATTATATAGGTATTGGAGGATGGAGTGTGTTTAGGAGTTTGTCTCCTTTTTTTAGTTTTATTTCTTTTTTTTGTGTCACTTTTGCATTAAAGTTTAGCACTTTTTTTATGACTTACCCTAATGTGCGTGCTTTCTATAAGGAATGTTTTTTTCTCTTAGGTTTCGAAAGTAACCACCCCCTGATTAAGTTCACAGAAATAGGCCAAAAGGGCATGTGCAGATTAGTGTGCCAATGCTGGGCACAATCAGCTATTGCAAATATGTCAAATTTAAAGCATTAGTTCTCCTTTGAAGGGGAACTTTAGGATCGTTTAGTGATTAAACCTCTTTATTTCACTGAAATGATTAAGTACAGTTGCAGATTTTTGCTACTGTGTTTGCTCATTTCGTGAAAACTCAGAGGAACTGGAAGTGAAGAAAAACTCATTAACTATCAGCAACAGAGCCGATCGGAATTAGGAACAGTGCAGGAGCAATGCTGGTGCCCAAGGGCCTTATTCACCAAAGGCGAAATATGTCTAATGCTCTGCATTCGCAACTATTTGCCACTTCCCCATGTCTGCTTATTGAACAAACTCTGCAATGTGGCAAATACGCGACCAATTAGGGCAACTACCATAGTTGCATTCTTATGGAGCACTTCGTATCACTTTGTGTGCGTATGCACAGGTAATTCAACTATTGATGGTGTGTGTTAAAATGAATTTGAGTAGTTGTACTGATCCAAATTCACCCATTTGAATTCAACAACCCTAAAATAGTGGGGGAAATGTACTGGCCTTAAATCATGGTCTAGCAGGAATCTAACTGGAGGAACTATAATGTCAATAATTTAGCCCCGCCCAATCCAACTCAGGAAAGAAAAGTCAGGCTGACAGGGAAGATGACAAAGAGAAACGCTATATAAAGGAACATTTTTTTAATACACATATATATTTACGGAAAAAAAAAAAATTCCATTAGTAGAACCTAAATTTGTATTAGTTTTGAGGTGTATTTTAATGGAGAATAAGAACAAATACAAAAACTTCAGGTGACAGGTGCACTTTAAACACAGACTCTAGATTTTTGTATTTTTATATAGTCTATAACAGCGGTTCTCAACCACGTGTCACGTGGTGACGTTCAGGCGAAACGTCATCATGTACGCGCGTCACATGGTGACGTTTTGGGCCAACGTCATCCCGCAGAAACCCTTATAAGGAGGGTCCTGCGGGTGCTTCCAGGCTCAGCGGCGGTTCTCGACCCCCGCCAGGGTCGCGACCCACAGGTTGAGAACCGCTGGTCTATAAGCACAGCATTAACATAAATGCTGAACAGTTTGCTTTTATTCTACAGTACAGCTTGCAAATATGTTAATATTAATTAAATGTTACAAAATATCTGTGCTGAGTTAAGGTTTCTACACAAGGAAAAAACAGCAGGAAAAAAGTTGGCAATGGCATAGCAATGTAAAGAATAGAATACATGATTGCCTTCATATAAATAAAATAAGAAATATACATTTTGACTTTCTGTTCTCTTCAATACTGAGTGGTCAAGACTGGAATCGTGTAGCAGTTTATGAGAAACATATAGTACAATGTGTTTCCAGATACCCCACCTCTTTACCCTCATTATTTACATTTCCAATGAGTTTTTCCATGTCACACACTGCTTAGTCCAGCTTTCTTTAATATTTATCCAGCCTTGTGTCTCAACTAAAATTAACTTCTTTTTTTTTTTTTTTTTTTTAATGTAGCAGAAGCAGCATCATATTGTCATTTTGCCAGTATTAATAGCCATTGGTATACATACATACAAACTGGACTTCTCTAGGACAACCTCTTGTCCCCTCTACCCCCGACTGTACAGGCTCTGCAGGACGATCACTAACATACTTGAATAGTGACGATGTGGGAACAATAGATGCACAGCTACTGCTGACTGCTAGCACAACCACAGGAATTAAACACTTGATCAAGCGCTCAAAGGACTCTAGATGCCTTCAACAGAAGAAGGTCCCACTGTGCATACATGTAAGGAGGATTGGTATTTTTTTAAGTTAAAATGATTAAAGGACTCAAATGTTAAACATCTATCAGTGCACTTTCAGTAAGTTCCTGCCCCTCTGAGGTCCCATTCATACTGCTGTTTTGATGAGTCAGCTGGACCAACTCAGTACGTCTGACTGTTTGCACACAATCCTATTACATTATTCTATATGATACTAGCCTTTTTCCCCTGCATTTTACCTCTAACATCAGGTTAAAAACAAGATTAACAAAACTACTTCTCTAATATGGTGTCAGCTAAGTAATCTTTCTTTCTAGATCACAACTCCAAGTATTGTAGTTCTCGTTAACATCATAGAAAAAAGATTATGAATTAACTTTAATAAAAATAATCTGTCATCAAGAACTGCAACTAAATAAGACAATGCTGTGAAATTAATATTGCAAATATATCTGTTAACACAGTGGGGCTATGTAAACTATTTATACTGCTTAATTGATTGAAAACTAGCCTTTGTATTGTCACTATATAATTACATTTTCAATATAGGCTATTATTAAAAAAAAATATGACAGTCATCACAAATGCACACTCATACTAATTATAAGCAGTATTACTAAGTGCAGTTGCATTCAGTTTTGGCAATGTCATACACAGAGACTAATCAATGGTATTTTTAGTTGGTGATGAACTAGCACCAAACTTGCTGGAATCCCATACAATAGATTTCTGAAAGTACAGAAGAAATGTCACAGGCAGTTACTTTTAAATAAATACGATGAAGGCAGTTATGAAGAAAATGCATAACTTTCTATTTACTCTAAAGGTAAACCAATTCTTGAAGGTGCTGGACAAAATGAACACCAACCACGACTGCTGTTATTTTAATTCTTCTGGAGACGTGGGAAGGCCATATTTATTAAGGTGCAAACTTTCACATAGGTGCATGAATTTGAGACAATTTGCAACTTTGCATACTTAAAGATTAATATTTTCTGTGTTGTGATCACATTTTGTGATATTACCCCAACCACGTTTTTTCACTGGAATGCAACAACAATGCAAGTATTTATCATACGTGAAAGTGGAAATTTGATTTCACCAAATAAAAGTGAACTGGGAGACTTATGGCAGGGATACTATTCTGGAGACATTTCACTAAAAAGGCTTACAAAACATGGCAACCAATGCCTACATGATTTAGCAATTTGCGGCTGTTAAAATGAAAGTAAAAAGAAAATTTGGAATTTACACAAATATTCAGTGACAATGAAGAAGATTCAACAAATCGATGACATTGTACTTTCCAATAAGATCTCAAGGATACATCACTTTAAGTGCTAAGTTGAGGTTGACACAAGAGTTTGGAGGTCACTGCCCCATAGAGCTTACAGTCTAAATGGGATGCGCTGGCTACTTCCTATAACACCATTTTACCTAATACTAATGACTCATTTGTCCCCCTGCAGCCTAAACCAATTTGTTTTAATAATCCTCATCCCTATCTAAATGCAGAAACACCTTTTATCAGATCCTGCACACGTTGTGCCGAACGCATGTGGAGGAAATCCTGTTCCCAGGTAGACTTTCTGCATTACATGTTTTTGCCTTCCTGCCTTACCTCCTCTCTCTCCCTAGCCAAACAATCCTAATACAAAACCCTAATAAACTAGGATAAATCAAATGCCCGTAGTCTGTTCTCCATTTTCAACACCCTTCTACATCCCTTGTCCTCAGGTGTGTAAACCACCCCACACTTCCCACAAGACTTTGCTGACTTCTTTAGAAGTAAAACTGATAATATTCTCAACCAGATTACTGTTCCTGTTAATGACACAGACATTCTACCTATGTCTCCTTCTGAGTTTCTGAATTCCTTATCTCCTGCTACCCAGGCTGACGTTTCTCAACTTCTCTCTTCCTCCCCTCTCACTATGTGTTTGCTTGACCCCATGCCTCCTTCTTCAAGTGCTGTAATTATGTCCTTGTGCCTGCCCTAATGCACTTGTTCAACTCTTCCCTGTCCTCTGGAACTTTTTCTTCTTCTTTTAAAACAGGCCTGTAGAAAAATCCATCCTTAAAAAAAGCTACGCTGGACTCGGCATGCCTCGCCAACTACCGTCCTGTCTCTCTATTGCTTTTTGCTTCTAAACCTCTAGAATGTCTTGTTTACACCTGCCTTACTAACTAACTATCTGCATGCGCAGACCCTCTGCAGTCTGGTTTCAGGCCAGGGCACTCTATGGAGACTGCTCTGTGTAAATGATCTCCAGGTTGCCAAAGCCAAGGGTCACTTTTCTGGTCTAATTCTCCCAGACCTATCCGCTGCATCGAACACTCCCTTCTTACTCAAATTCTTCATGCACTTGGTCCTTAATCAAGCTGCGTCTTGGCTGGCTTATTTTTCTGATCGTTCCCTTCATGTCTCCCATGCTAATGACTCATCTTCTCCTGTCCCGCTTAGGGTAGGGGTGCCCCAAGGCTCAATCCTTGGTCCCCTCCTGTTCTCCCTGTACACTCTTTCCTTGGGTGATATCATCAATTAATTTGGTCTTCAGTATCACTTGTATACGGATGATACCCAAATTTACCTATCTGCTCCTGTGCTAACGCCTGAAAAGCAGACTCAGATTTCTAGCTGTTTTCTGGAAATATCCTCATGGATGGCCAAGCGGCAGCTCAAATTAAATCTCACTAAAACAGAATTGATTTTTTTTCCACCCAAACCTGGTCCTGCTCCTACCTTTTCCATTCTAGTAGATGGTGCCATCATCAACCCTGTTACCTCTGTACGTTGCCTTGGGGTAACTTTTGACTCTGCTCTTTCCTTCTCTAATCACATCACTTCCACTGCTAAAACCTCTCAATTTTTTCTTTGCAACATTGCCAAGATCATCCCTATTCTCTCTCGCTCCACTGCTAACACAATTATGCGTGCTCTTTTCCTAGCCCACCTTGACCACTGCAACGTTCTTCTATCTGGCCTTCTGGCTTCCCGCCTCTCCCCACTCCAGTCTATTCTAAATTCTGCTGCCAGAATTGTCTCCTCTTTTCAGAGAGGACAGCCTCTCTCCCTATCTCTCTCTCTCTGCTCCCTGTAAGCAAATAAATCATTTACAGTGTTATAGTTTTGACATTTTAGGTACTTCACTCTATTGCCCTTCCCTACATTTCCTCTCTCATATGCCCATACATTCCTAGACATCAACTGCACTCCTCCCAAAGCAACCAGCTTTGCATGCAACACACCACTACTGCCCTTTCTGGTCTTAAACCATTTTCTCTTTCTGCCTCTCACATCTGGAATTCTATGCCCCTTTATCTTCACACTTTTAAAGCCAAACTGAAATCCTACATTTTAGAGCACTAGCACTGATATTTATCACTGATTTTAATGTATATATATATTTATTTAATACTTAGCCATTTATGCTTAATATTTATGGATTTGTTTTTCAATGCATTGTCACAGCTCTTATTACCCATCTGTGTATGTAAGTCTTCCTCCCATTTAGAATGTAAGCACAGTAGACATTTAACATCTTGCTGTAAAATGTCCTCCTCCAAAAAATTGTTCTGTTAACCTGCTATCAAACTTGACTGCTTGAGTTATGCATATGTATGTTGTAACCCTCTATATATGATGATCTTATAATAATAAATGATCTTATAATAGTAATACAGCAATTATAGTTACATTTGTTAAATTATCATTAACACAAAAAGGGGGAAAAAATCCCATTTCTATTGGCATGGCAGTTTTTCCTATATAGAATCTTTGAAGTTGAATTCCTGATTTTAGTTATTTTGAGTTTGTTTTATTTTCTTGTGATTGCAACGATCTTTAAAGGGCAATATAGTGATTAAGAAATTCCTGACTCCCCTTTTAATTCAGCAGGGCTCAATATCGCCCTGTAACTGCTTTCTCCCTCTCAATGAGTTCCCTGCTGTGTGTAGCCACGCCCCCTCCTTTCCGTGACTTCCTCTCTCCACAGCTGACCACAGAGGTGTCTAACTGCTTTGATCTGCGCAGACTCACGGTTAGGAATAGCCTTTAGAGATGAGGAGAAGGGAAAGGGATTCCACACAAGAAACTACTTTTTGAAGTGAGTGATGTCACTCAGGAGGCTGATCTTATCAGCACTACACAGGAAGAGCCTGTACTCAGAAGGGCTGGGATAGCAGAGCTGTTTAAACAACAGGCAAGTACTACTGATCCCAAAATTGTTTTTAGATTTTAATGTTTAAGTTGGCTTTCTATACAAGTTAGAGTAGGGAGGTAATGTTCGTCCACAGATGCACAAAAATTAGTATTGCAGTATTTTGTGATACCATTTTTATTGGACTAACAGTCTTTTTAAATAAACAAGCTTTTGGACAGTTAATTCTCCTTCATCAGGTTGGTTCAAAGCAATACTTTCGGTTCAAGGCAACCAACCTGATGAAGGAGGGAGAGTTAACCCTCCAAAATCTTGTTTATTTAAAAAGACTGTTATTCCAATAAAAAAAGTATCACCAAATAATGCAATACTCATTTTTTTGCATCTGTGGACTAACATGACTACTCTACCCTAACTATATATATATTTTTATTTTTTTTTGCACACACATACATGTAAAATAAATAATGTTTTATTCAAACTTTTTATACCCTATAATTTGTTACGTAAATAAACAGTCTAGTCCTAATTTTGTATGGGGAATTTAATTTACTGCATCACAAAGACCAATGTGACTACAACCAGCAGAGAGAAAAAAGCAACAATACCAATGAAATCCAGAAATGTAACAAACATTTTTATAAATACTACATAGGAATAACTGCTATATCAATCCAAAGAACAATCTTCTCTTTTTTTTTGTGTTATTGGTTTTTAAATCATAATGGAAACTAGTGACAATTACTACAATACTGTCTATTTGACATTTCCTCAAGAATCAACAAAATATAAAAATGCAGGGCAACTGCCTTCTGAGACATGACAATTTTAATTCTGAAGTATATCACTGTTCAACTGAGAGGTGCTGTGGTAGCCACGAAAGAAAATTTGCTAGTAATGTGAGATGAACATATTTAAATTCAGACACTAGAAAATATAGCAATTGGGCGAGGTTGGATGTAATAACTGTATAATATCTACATAATAGATAATATTATATGTTATATATTATGTTATATATTGAAAGCAAAGTATTATGATGCTGATTTTTGTAACAATATGATTTTGAATAAGAAGAAAGAAGAGTGGCTGATCAGCAATATGACATGAACAGTGAGAAAATAAATATACCAGGAAAAAGAATGAGAATAAACTGGCAGACTCGGATTATTATGTGAGAGGGATTTTCAAGGTGTGGGAGATTAAAGGGCCACTAACACTAAATAAAAAAATTACCATTTGGAATAGCAGATGTCCATATGAAGTCCATCATTTGAAATGTCATAGGAGTTGAATTCTTGTTTTTTGTTTTACTGTTTTATATTGTTCTACTCTTTGTTTGCCTCACTTTTTAAAATTTGTGTTTTTTTTTTTTTGCAGGGCCTTATGATTTTGTATGATATAAAGTCTAAGCAGTTTTGATTACATAACAGATAAAACATGGCTGCAATAATAAAATAGGAAAAAGAAACACAAAACAATATACATCAGGAATACAGTTTTAAACATGACATTTTTACACATGCAATTTAAGGATAACTGCTATTCCAGATCAAATTGCATCTTTTTATTCTTTACTGCTTCTGGTCCTTTGACAACAGCTGTATCTATTAAAGAGATGGGGGTGGCACGGGATTATGACCCCCTAAGGTGCAATATCCCAAAACTGGCACAAAAATAAGACTGATGTACTACTCTGGGCAGTACTGTAAAGGCATATACGCCTGCCATTACCTTAGCTGGGATTTTTCTTCCTTGGTCATAGTAGCATGTCCCTGACCGAACATACATAGGGCCAGCACGATCCACATGTCACTCCAGCGGCGGGGTTGTACCGCTGGGCAACCCATAACCAGCTACGGAGCACGGGGGGAGCTTCCAGCTAACGTTAGGCCCAAGCGAAACACATTCTGTCAAACAGAAACCCCCCAGCTCTGCCAAGGCCTGCCAGCTCCCTCACAGTCCCCGGTGCTCCTCTCTCTCTCTCAGGCACCACAGCTGCCAGTCCACTTGTTCCGGCTTTCTCCTACAGGATGACGCGCTGGCATGGGCGTGCAATAGCCAATCGCTGTCAACTTCTCCCTGTGACGTCACTCGAATGACGTGTCCCGGAGGTCCGGTTGGTTGATCTACCAATGAAACAGCAGTAAGACGTGACAGTCCAGCATGTAAACTACATCTCCCAGGTACCCACTGCGGCTGCCAGAGATTACTGTACCAACAAGTTGGTAGAAAGGACCGTCTGTGCCTATAATAAGTGTGTACTGGGCGGCATGGAGTTCACTAAACTGTGCTCTTATTGAGGGAAGGGAAAAAAATCATTTAAACGTCAATATGGTTTTGTAACCGCATATGTTATGCTTACTTTATTCCCTCTCCCTAGAACATGCTCCATGTACATATACAATAGCAGCTCCCCCTCCTATAACATGCTCCATGTACATATACAATAGCAGCTCCCCCTCCTATAACATGCTCCATGTACATATACAGTAGCAGCAGCTCCACCTCCCTATAACATGCTCCATGTACATATACAGTAGCAGCAGCACCACCTCCCTATAACATGCTCCATAACATGCTCCATGTACATATACAATAGCTGCAGCTCCACCTCCTATAACATGCTCCATGTACATATACAGTAGCAGCAGCTCCACCTCCCTATAACATGCTCCATAACATGCTTCATGTACATATACAATAGCAGCTCCACCTCCTTATAACATGCTCCATGTACATAAACAAGAGCAGCAGATCCACCTCCTATAACATGCTCCATGTACATATACAATAGCAGCAGCTCCACCTCCCTATAACATGCTCCATTTACATATACAATAGCTGCAGCTCCCTCTCCCTATAACATGCTCCATGTACATATACAATAGCTGCAGCTCCACCTCCTTACTAATACTGTACAGCTGGCAACATGTGACAAGCATTTCCAAGGAAATCGTCATCTCCCTGTCTCAGCAAATTCTTCACAGACCAGTGACACAAAAGTAAGGCCAGTGACACAAACAGAAAACTGCTTCTTAAGGCTTCCTGTTGGCTTCTATTGTATCACTGGTGGCAAGCTTCAAAATACATATATATATATATATATATATATATATATATATATACTGTATATATACGTTAAGATAGACTGTGTTAGTCCACAGATGCAAAAAAAAAAAAAGAGTATTGTAATACTTGGTGATACTGAAATAGACAAGCTTTCGAGAGACATTCTTTCTTCCTCAGGTCAAAGCAATACTCATATATATATACACGTATATATGATGAGTATTGCAATATTCGGTGATATCTTTTTTTATTGGACTAACAGTCAGTTTAGTTAGACGAGCTTTCAAGAGGTCTGTCCATCCTTCATCAGGTTACAAGCAACAATGCAAATATATAACCTAATGAAAGGACAGACCTCTTGAAAGCTCATCTAACTAAATTGACTGTTAGTCCAATTGAAAAAAAAAGTTATTACCGAATATCGCAATACTCATCTTTTTTTGTATCTGTGGACTAAAGCGACCACTCTATCCTAACATATAAATATATTGCAATACTCATTTTTTTACATCTGTGGACTAACATGACCACTCT
This sequence comes from Pipa parva, assembly GCA_019650415.1. Classification (NCBI taxonomy): domain Eukaryota; kingdom Metazoa; phylum Chordata; class Amphibia; order Anura; family Pipidae; genus Pipa; species Pipa parva. The sequence goes on from WMED01004963.1 coordinate 10,484, forward strand.
ATCCTACCTTACATTATATATATATATATATATATATATATATATATATATATATATATATATATATATATATATATATATATATATATATATATTAGGATAGACTGGTCATGTTAGTAAACAGATGCAAAAAATGAGTATTGCAATACTTGGTGACAAGGCAAAAAAAGATATTACACTACAATAAACAGACTAGACTATTGGAGCAGTCGTAAATATTGCTAGTCGAGTAGAGTTGAATACTCCACAGTGACCAAGCATTTGGGGGGTTATTCACTAAAGTCTAAATTGTTGCGTAAAGGTAAGAATTCGCCAGCTAAAGTCAGTTGCAATAGACTGTGACTGTCGCAGTTGCATCTTTATAATCAGAATATTGTCTCAGTTGCGAGTTTTAAATTGTTGTGGCTGTGACTTTACATTGGGGAAATTGTCACAGTCATGGATTTGCTATGGGAATCCACTGTTTAAGAATTTGACAGTCAAATTCGCACTTTAGTGAATAACCCCCCATTGGTCTTTGAAAGTCGTATTTGAATTTGCTTTATTTTGCCAAGAAAGGCTGTGTTTAAGTTCATTTTGGAAATAAATGATAAACACTTAAGACTGTATCAGTATTTCAGTGATTCCTCACAATATATACAGTATCATATATAAACAGTGCAATCACATCACTGATATGATACTATTTACATTTTTTAAGATGAGCAAATTAAAAACAGTTAAGAAAATTTCAATTTGTTCACAACTAGGCATAAAACAATATTTTCTCTTTTGGTGTCAGATATCCAATATATAAAAAAAATCTTATTCAAAAATGCTTTTTTTTATGAATTGTTCTATACATATTTGGTAAAAGCTAAGCATGTGTTATTCTGCACAGAGAAAATAAAGGGGTTATTGACTAAAGTGAGAATTCGACTGTCGAAGTGAATTCTCATCACTTCAGATGGCTACTCCTTATTGTCTAAACAGCGGATTTCCATAGTAAATCTGTGACCGTGTCATAATTCCTGTAGTAAAGTCATGACTACATCAGTAGCAGTCTGTTGTGTAGTTTGTGACTGTCGTTAGCTGGCAAATTCTTGAATTCAAGTACTTGAATAAGGGGAAGTGGTGAATTCACACCTTTATGAGACAATTTCTACTTTTGTCAATAACCCCCTTAGGACTTATAAAAAAATGGCCTTTACAGTCATATTGGCTGAAATATAATTATTACAATAAATTCAAGAAAATTGATCTGTGTTCTGTAGGGAGTTGTAAACATAGACAAGCAGTATCAGATTGGCCCATCAGAACACAGGGAAAATTCCCAGTGGGAGTAGGCTCTCTTGGACTTTAAAACTGTACCATTAGAGCAGGGGTCAGCAACTTATGGCTCTTGAGCCAGATGTGGCTCTTTTGATGGCCACATCGGGCTCTTAAACTGTAATGAGTGGTGCTCACATTCAAGCACCACTCGTTACAGTCTGCCTGCTAATCGCCGGAAAGCGCTGTAGGGAGACCAACTCTTTCAGTGTTTCCGGGTTGCTAACCAGTCCAGAGCCACTGACGTCACCGGCTTCCAGGCTGCTAGCAAATCCGGAGCCTCTGACGTCACCGCGCTTCTGGGTTGCTAGCCATAGGTTGTCACCTATGTGACATCAGCGGCTCTGGATTCAAAACTTCTGTGAGAGCCACATGTATATGGCTCTCTCAGCCCAAAAGGTTGCTGACCCCTGCATTAGAGCATATTGCTGGGCACAGTGCAAACAAAGTAAAGGTTTGGAGACAAGAAAAATAGGATACAGTTGAATCATGGGGACTGAAGAGGGGGAATTAAGTGACAAGGAAAAAAAAAATCTTTTTCCCTGACCCATTTGTTTATGGTGGGGCCCCAGTACTTCAGTAAAACACTGCAGACAAAGTTGGATTGATTAATATTCTTCATTATTGGCTGTACTGTTGCTAGCTGCCATCATTACCTTAATGTTGAGTTATTGTCCCATGCACTTGCTTTCTTCTTTGACTCCAGATTATTGATTCAAGATTTTTTTTTCTGCAAGCAAAGTTGTCAGCATATAAAAGGTTATTGATGGTTTTTATCTACTAATTTTTATTCCAGTTGATGATTCGTCCAGATTATATTGTGTCATGATCACTTTGACATACAGATTGAACAGGGCTGGTGATAGAATGCAGCCTTGTCAAATTTCTTTCCTGATCTAAAACCAGTGTTTAATGTTGAATGCTGTCCTGGCTGTGGTTTTTTGATTCTTAAAGAGCAGTTGCTCAATGTATAGAGCGCTGAATTCAAGTTTGAAGAAAACTCTGGATTTCCAAACCCACCATAAGTGCCTGCAAGTTCCATGTAACTGAATAGAATATATGGGCCAATTTGGAACTTGGCTGAATGAATTATCAGTATATTAACTGCTGAGATACTACACTCATATATACTTTTAATTATATTGGAACTAGCTTTGTCCCTTTGCCCTCATCTTCTGTGATCTTTTGACACCAGGTTATTCACAAACAGGAGTATCTTCCTTAGGAAATGGCAACAGCTGTTTGCTTTTTAGATTCACTCATACATAAGGGGATGCCCTCATGTATTATGAGTTTGGTACTGTTACCATTTTCTTTTTTCCTTAGCTTATTTGACTTCTTTATTTGTGCTTATTTTTGAATAAAGTAAACAAGTATACTATATATATTTCTATAAATCTTAGAGTGCTCTGGTATTTGTCTATGCTTTTTTAAAGTTTGGTTTCATGATGTAGAGTAATGTCCTTTCTGGTTCTAGATGCTCGTGTGTTTAAGAATAGAAATGCAGCAAGTTGTCCTCCCTCTGTTTTTTTTTTTTTTTTCTCTTAAAAGGAACTTTACTGTTAGAGCTGTTGTAGAATAGTCTTACACAGAAACTGATTCTAGCAAAATCTCTGGAATGCTTTAAAGGGGAACTATAGTCAAAATACACCTTTACATATGCAGTACTATACCTTAGTGCAGGGGTCGGCAACCTTTTGGGCTGAGAGAGTTATATACGTGCGGCTCTGCTCAGCTCTTTTGAATCTGGAGCCACTGACGTCATATGTGACGTCAGTTGCTCCGGATTGGCTAGCAACCCAGAAACACTGAGAGAGCTTTGTCTCTACAGCGCTTGCCGGTGATTAGCCAGCAGACTGTAACAAGTAGTGCTTGCATGTAAGCAGAGCTCGTTACAATAATAGAGCCAGATGCAGCCAAAAAAAGAGCCACATCTGGCTTGAGAGTCATAGGTTGCCAACCCCTGCCTTAGTGAGAAGTGTTTTTCCCAATTAGTTGTTTCATGTGACGTAGAATGATTGAGTTGGCAGCACTGATAATCTCCCGCACCAGGAAATGTGTGGGACATGTACTGGGCAGTTTTCCATGAAAAGGTACCCTACTTACTACTTAGCACATGAGCACAAATTACCTTTCCCTCTGTAATCTCCTGTAAACAAGTTTAATTTATGCGGTCAAAAGGTCAGCATACTGCTTAACCAATAGCAGTCAGGCAGCTTTTTCTTCTCATGTTGCCTGACTTGCAGAACAGAGAGAGGAGGGGAGGGGGGAAAATGTCAACTCTCAGGAAAACAAATTAAGGGAATCAAATGGCAAGTATTTCTTCCCTAAACTTTTTTTAACTATCTGTGTCAGCAATTGGCTTAGTATAAAGTATGTTATATGTATGTGTGCAGTTATATCAGCACTATAGTACCAAATAGCATCAGGGGTTATTTAATCAATAGGAATATTTAGCATCATTTTTATCCAATCCACAAATTTGGGACAAGTTATAAATTAGTTTTGTTTTTTTTCCTTTCTAGACAATCATGATTAAACGAAGGGTTAATTTCCTCCTTTTTTCTTTTTTAAATATAGATTGAAATTCATGAACATGTGTTCTTTTTCAGCCTTAATAACTACGTAACTATAAAAGGGCTGCCAAAAAAATAAATAAAAAATCATCCCCCTTTAAACATAGCTATTTATTTAGTTAAATAAATCTAATATGTATATGATATAAATATTTCTGAAAGAAATGAACCAGAACTCCTTTCTTTAATGCAATAAAAATCTATTAGTAATACACAACACCAACCTTTCAGGTCCAGTTGAAAGTTGACAGTGCATCAAAAAACAAACAAACAAATGATTTAAGGGAGGTTGGCAGGTAAACATCAGTATTGAAAAGGAAAAGACTGGCACACTACTTACTGATTAAGCAGAAACCAGTGTATTAAATCCCCATCATAACCACAAACCAACCTTTTACTTCTTATGAGAACCTCTACCAAAGTCATATCTTACTCTTTTGTTGTGTCTCTCCCTGGCATTGCTACTCTTCTCCCCTAAACTCTCCATCATCTCTTGGTCTATTCCTCCCTTCAATGCCCCAGTCCCTCCCCACAACCCTTTAGTGTTGCCAGCCAAAGACTTGCTCTCATCTCCTATACTCACTACTATACTCGGCTTTACACCGTTTCACTTTCCCTTTACGTTAGCCTTCCTGGCTGTCTCCCTCCTTCTGCTCACCCCCGCCTTCCCTTTCTCTCTCCTCCCTTAGTTCAGGCTTACACACAGCGCAGTACCTTCCCGAGCTCCATTTGCGGATGTAGTTGGGCCTGCGCCATATTGGTCAGCCCGAGCATAGGAATACAGGGCACGGCATCTCGATCTGTAGGTAGAGCAGAGAACGGGCCGCGGCCAGGATCCGGATAGATCGGGCTGTGAGTACCTGCAGAGCCGCGAGTGTGTGTATGAAGCTGGTGCTAGTGCTGCGGAAGTGCTTTGTATATACAATCCATTAAATACCACTGATGCACACACAATGCTGTGCATATCTACAGAGCAGGCAGCAGCTCTCTGTGCTCACACAATGCTTGCTCCAGGCTAAAAATATCATGTATTGCCCTTCATCATATATAGAAAATGTATGTGTGTGTGTATAATGTATTGTCACACAATACATACACTTTAATGTGAAAAGCTGCACACACACATGCAGTGATTTAGGGTGACCTTGGCAAGTTCAATACAGCTTAAAATGTTTAAAAAATTTTAATTATTTTTTTTCTTTAACAGCAATGTCTCAGGCAGTGCAAGCAAATGGGGCTCAGCCGCTGAGCAAGACATGGGAATTGAGTCTTTATGAATTGCAGAGGACACCCCAGGTAATGTGCAACAGAAAAAAATGTGTTTTGTTGTTTGTCATTTGTGTGCGCTTCTGTTAGATCTTACACGCCACCGTTATTATTACAGGAGGCAATAACTGACGGCTTAGAAATTGTGGTGTCCCCTCGAAGTCTGCACAGCGAATTGATGTGTCCAATATGTCTAGATATGCTAAAGAACACAATGACCACGAAAGAGTGTCTCCATCGATTTTGTGCTGACTGCATAATTACAGCTCTCAGAAGTGGGTAAGTAATTAACTGGAATTATTCTATTTTGAGTAGTTGTTTTTTTTTTTTTTGTCCAGTAGCGAATGCTTCCACGCATTCGTTGTAAGTTTCATATCAATGAAATCAACTGCTTTAAAAAAAAATTTTTTTTAAATCCAGGACTCTGAGTCTGGACCAATTTTTATTATATTATTGACTGTGTATTGAAGTCATTTATGAGAATGTGATGTATTTAGATTCCCTGTGATGGAGATAACAAAATATCTTGCTCATACTCTTCCATGATTTTTGATTCTGGCTCTGGAGCATGGCAGTGGGCATCCATGGGTTAAGTCATTCTGGGGACAGGAAATGATTAAGTACCCTCCTTTCCACAGCACCTGCTATTCTTTTTACTGGCCCAGACTGATTACTCCATGATGTTAATTAGGGGGTGAAGTTGTGCCCACTACCATGTTTAGTCCGGGAAACGTAAATCAGTGTAACGTTTCTGTTTTTTTTTTTTGTACCTTCTCCTGGCAGTGGGCACTCGGAATTACCCAAGCACTCCCTCACAAACCATGACCTTTCTTGTGGGAATAAATTGCTTTATTGTATTGCCAGAGCTGCCTGCAGGACTGTATCTCAAATTCTTGCTAGATAACCTGACATTTGGTTACTGCTTTCAATATTACTTCTGGAGTCTTCCTGGCATCAAAGGCCTAGGATGCTGTCACTGATCCTTTGGAATTTCTTACAGTTTTTGGTATCTCCACTAGGGGTGGCCGATATTGCTAAAAAAATAATATCTCGATATTATTTGTAATTTTGCCGATAATGATAATAGACGATATTTTACATTATTATGAAGAAAAAAAAAAAAAAATGTCCATGGAGCAAAACATTAACCAGCAAGAAGCAATGGAAACACAGTGTGACTCTGGCCTTAACAACAAGCAATCAATCCAAAAGTAGTGTTCCCCCCAATCCATAAAACTGATTAAAATAAATGGGGAGTAAATATATTTATATAACATTATGATCCTATCATTTTGATTTTGTGCTTTCTTGGAATTAAAACATTAAAGGAATAAAAGTCTCTGCTAGGGGGGGTTGTCAGACTTCCAGTTGAACCAGTGAGATACTGAGGGTAGACATACAGGGCACTGTGTAATGTGTGGATCTCTCTAGCTCTGAAATCAGAATACACTGCAGGCAGGTTAGAAAAGCAAATCTATTTATTTACTAATTAAATTACACTCTACTATATTACACAGAAAGAAAAAACATGTATTGCCTTTCCAAGGATATCACAGATGTGCCACGTTAACTGCACTCACTCATTTACTATACATCTAGCGGCGACTTGCGATACCCCCAGCATTCAAAGCTAATCAATGATACCGGTAGCTGAAGGCATAAATCCATTCCTAAAGCTTTCAGTAACCACACAGCATAGGGAGGGTAACGGACAGCAAATCCCTCCTACCCCCAGGTATATCTCTCTACCGACCCGGTATCCCATCCCAGTCATTGTAAAGCAATTAAAGTACCTCTAACAGCGCGCCGCTCCAACCGCTACAAACTACGGCTCACTCTCTGCATGCACGTGTTACAGTGCGCGCCTCATCCTCCTGCTTTCTGCCGCTCGATATTGCCATCTGGCAATATCAATAAAGCCCGGTGTGCGATATTATCGTGAATGATGCATATCGCACACCCCTAATCTCCACCAACATATTTTAAGTGTTTTTTATGCATGATGGGATTCGGTTTGCTTCTGTTTCTTTAGCTGCTTTTCTTCCTGCTTTTGCTCTGCACGTTATCATCTGCAAATTCTGATATTCATGTATGCATTTAATTATTTCCAGATAAATCTTGAAACAATGCACCACGCCTAATGAATTGAGGGGGCAAAATCAGGTCTTGAAACATATGGAGCTGGTAGTCCACTTTAGACTTAAAACTTGGAGTATGTCTTAAAATGACCTTTTCTGACTAAAAAAAAAAAAGAAAGGCTATTGCTATAAGAGAGCTTGTATTTCTCTTACTCTCTGCTAGAATTTTTTTTTTCTAGCGAAGTGTTTTTATTTTAGTAGTTTAAACATTTCTTGAGTTAAGGTCTGAACTAAAAGTAAGACCCAAGGTGACACTCTTGACTTAGACATTGACTTTAAACTTTTATCCACTTTAAGGACTGTAACAATCAATTGTTTAACATTTGAGCTGACATTTGATGTTTTCATTAACGGACAGTGTAGGTAAGTCTAAGGGAGTTATTCACTAAAATCTGAATTGTTGCGTATATGTGCAAATTCGCCAGATAAATACAGTCGCATCTTTATAATGAAAATATTGTCGCAGTCGTGACTTTATTATGGGAAAATTGTCCCAATCTTAACTTTAAAAAGTTGTCGCGACTTCACACTGGGGAAATTGTTGCGGATTTGCTATGGGAATCCACTGTTTGAGAGATCAACAGTCGAATTCTCATTTTCACCAATAACCCCCCTCTCACTTAGGGGGTTATTCACTAAGGTGTGAATTCGACAGTCGACAGATTCCCATAGCAAAACCGCAATAATTTTAATATTCCCATAGTAAAGCTGCATCCACGACAATATTCCCATGATGAAGTCACGACTGCTACAATAGCAGTCTATTGTGACCGTCTTTAGCTGGCGAATTCACACCTTTCCTCAGCAATTCAGACTTTAGCCAATAACAGAGTGTGTACATTTCTTTTCCCCAGCCATACCAACACTGGCCCCAAAATCTTTGTGAATGCACGGGGAAAGCAGAATTGCTTTGTAATGAAAATGCACCCCATTGCAGAAAACCATAGGAATCTCTGATGATGCATTTCTAACTTGCACCATCCTATTATTTGCTTTAAGAACCTACTTGTCATATGGGATCTGGTGAAATATTTGAAGTCATTCTCTGACTTCTGCTCTTGTGTATCCTCAAAAGGGCTTTTCCTTTTTGTGCTTTGTGTCTTCCTTTGAGAACTGGAAAACAAAATAACTGTTCTGCCTCCATGAACAGCTTCCTTGAAAGATTTTCTCTTTCTGTTTGTTCCTATTTCTCTGATCTTGCACTCTTAGCCTTGCCAATGCTTTTGATATCATCTGTTCCAATTCTAGCACAGCTACAGTTATTTTTTTCTTACTAACTTTCTTTTGTAGGACTTCTTGGATATTCTCTACCCATAACAATGAGAGTTGTGCTCCTTGCTAATCTTTGCTAAAGCACATAGCATGATCCTTAAACTAAGCAGATTTTGTTAAAAACATACAAATTTTAATTACCTGTTGTGTATAAATTGTATTTCTCTCAATCTCTTGGGGGACACAGGACCATGGGTAAAGCTCCCTCCCACTGGAGGCAGGATACTAGGAAAAAAGAAACTCCTCCCTAGGGGCTTTAAGCCTGAGCACAGGAAGAGGAACTCCAGTTTTTATAGTGTCCTTTCTCCAGGGAGGCAGTGACTAAATCTTGTGCAGCAGATTTGACGATTTTCTGCGGTTAGAGCTATTTCTGACAACTGTGGGTATGACAGGGTACAGTAGCTTCTGTATTTCCTCCGTCTACCCCCTGCGTGGGATTGGGGAAGGAGTATAATGGGCTCTGCTCTTTCCTCTGTGCCTTTCCACTTTTCCCTGGGTCCCCAGGTTGGTCAGTGTGTTCATAAGGGATTCCTGCCTTGGGGGCAGAATTAGGCACCTCCACTTCTCCCCTGATCCGTCAGGCTGGTGAGTGTGTGATTCCAGTGATCCCTGTGTATACACATCACTGAAGGTATCCTGGGATACAGTCTGCCTTAAGCTCCACAGTGTGCAGGATTTGAGAAATCTTAGGCAGACCCATTACATTTCTATGTCTGCAAGGTAAGCGTTTTGTTTTTATTATTTCATGCTACCAGTCCCCCCCGTGTCTCCCTGGCCTGCGTCTAGGCTTCCCAGGCTCTATTTTACCTGTCGCTCTCCTTTTCTAGCTGCCGCATCCTACCTCGATTCTCTCTCTCTTTTGTTCCATCTACCATTTACTTCTCGCGGCCGCCATCTTAGAGGTCTGTAGGTCGCGGCTAATTTTGCACCATCCTGGGCTCTCCTGTTCACGAGTTTTGACGGCTGCCATCTTGTCTTCCTTCTGCAGCGGCAGGTAGCGCGGTCAGCAGCTTTTCCTCAGAGAG
>WMED01004964.1:0-20067 GCA_019650415.1 Pipa parva
CTAATATGAGGATAATTGGCTCTTGCCTCTCGGGTTTTTTGCCTTCCTCTGGATCAACATCGCAGGAAAATAGGCTGAACTGGGTGGACTTGTGTCTTTTTTCAGCCTTATAAACTGTGTTACTATGTAAATTATTATTTTTTATTATGGAAATGATGGTTATTATTTTATGTTATTTGATTAAAATATCTCTGCCCGTGTAGGTACATTCCTCAATGGGACAATCTTACCAGAGGTTTAGTAACCCAGACCAACCAATTAGCTATTACAATTTACTAATACAGAAGAACTGGAATTCTGAAAGCCAGTTTCTGAATGGTTGCACTTGTGGATGACTTCCCCTGACTAACTCTTGTGGCAAAAAAAAATGTTCTTCATTTAATATTCGTAAAGAGCAGAACAAAACAAACTTTTGACACTACAATGAATTAAATAACAACACTTTTATATGATTTACCTTTCGGCTAAAATTCCATCTCTTCCAATGCAAATGATCTCCTTTAGAGTTACTTATGTTCAATTTGACTACTGTAAAAATTAGAATTAGGAACAACTGATTCTGATTCAATATTCCATGAAATCCATGATATCAACATGGTGGTTAATTACTCCTTAAATGGTTATAGTAATTTTCTTCAAAGGGAAAACTATTCTCAGTTGATTCTACCCTGTGTATTTATTACTTAAAGGCCTGAGTAGTTCTTATTACCATGATGGGTTACGGATAAATTTAAGAATCTCTCACATTGCTCTCAGATATTTCTAGGGTGAAATTTATTAAAGTTGGAAAGACCAGAGGACTTTTCGACTTTTCCCGAGAGAAATCTTGGGTTGATCTCCCGAGATTTGAATTGAGATCTCAAGATCGAGTTTTTGAATTTTTTCCATGGAAAGGTAACCATGGTTTACATTAGTAACATGGATTTCTTTCTATGAAAAATAGCAAAAACTTGATATTGTGATCTTGAATGAAATCTCGTGAGAATAGAATGAGCTTTCTCTCTGTAAAGTCAGAAAGACAAAGAATGGACTTTGATAAATTTCGCCCTAGCTAGAGTGTAATTTCACAATAACTGTTACACTTTTGATTTATACTAGGTTTACTCCAGGCCTAATCAAATTGAAATAACTTAAGTCCTTGTCAAAAATGTCCATGACCCTTCAATACATGTTTATTGATTGTAATCAATAGTTGATTGTAATAGAGAGATTCCATGTCTCGGTCTATTAGGAAGTCCTACAACATTATGCCGAACAACAATTTAGTACTGCATACTGTCTGAGGATTTCTTTACATTTCCATCTAGTTTTAATTTAGGAAAGAAAGCTATGCACTCACCGGTGGTAATTCTAAAACATTTTATCTTTCCACTTCACATTGTTAGGCAAGTCCCCACAGCTGAAGCAATTCGGTCAATGTGTACACAATAAGAAAACTGTCGGTCAGAGAAGAGGGCACAGGAGTATGATGGGAAAAGTTAATAAAATAGGAAGTTTGAAAAATAATCACAGATTGGCATCAAATCCACCATCATAGAATATGTCACTCATTTCTACTAGCCCATTTTTTTTTTTTATAAACTTTTATTTTATCTTTTTTTATTTTATATTTTTTTCATTCAACTTTTTCTTGTCAACTGATCTTTTGTGGTCAGCGCGGTTTGACCTGAAAAAAGGGCACTTTGTCTTTAGATTTCCGTCTACTAGATATTCTGCGAATCCAGCAGTACTATCACGTATCTATGTGAGATTTCCAACTTCTAAAGTTTTTAGGGGGTTATTCAATAAAGTCCAAATTGTTGCGTATAGGTGCGAATTCGCCAGATAAAGACAGTCGCAATAGCCTGCTGCTGTTGCAGTCGTGTCTTTATAATGAGAATATTGTCACAGTCACTACTTTATTATGGGAAAATTGTCTCAATCTTAACATTGAAAAATTGTGACGACTTTACAATGGGGAAATTGTCGTGGATTTGCTATGGGAATCCGCTGTTTGAGAATTCAACAGTCAAATTCGCACCTTAGTGAATAAACCCCAGCCTTATGTATAAAAATGTTCATTGTTTTACATATGTTAAGTCAAGGCATAAATGTATTCTTTACATTGCTTAAACACGTGATTTAAATCCTTGCACACACACATGTACATTTGTGAATTGCTTTTCTTCTATACTAACATTAAACAACATCTCTGTATCACACCTAATCAGATATTTGAGAATTTCGTCCTACACTAGATCAGGTTTATCTATCATTTGCTACATGCTAACCCCCACTTGTCAGATTTTATTTCAGAATAAAACCACCTGGATCGGTTACAGATGTTTTCTGCCCGCCGAAAGAGTATTTGATTAATCCTATGGAAGACCAGAAAGAGTGACCTTTTAAGCTGTAAATGATATATGATATGTTGGATTATATAAACAGATAAAGATAAATTATGACTGACAGCTTTGGCAAGAACTGGTTTTACTATGTCGAAAAATGATTCTGGGTAACACAGAAGTGATTTATAGCATGTGTGTCTAGATAAGCGGTTTTCTTTGTCAGTTAATATATTCACATAACAGTACAAGTTGGTGTTCTAAAGAACCATACTGGGATTTTTTTTTTTTTTTTTTAGAATAGATGTATATTAATGTTAGAAGAACCAATAAATATTTAATAACATTGTATTTTTATATGCTTTATTGCTAATGTTGTTCGGAGACAGTCTATTTAAAACATTTATTTAAAGGACATTGTTATTATTTAAAAACCACCGATAGTAAGCAGGATGCAGCCCAGAATCCAGCTTTAATCTCTTGCGCAAATGGATGAAAAAGAATGCTGGTCTGAAATGGAAGGTGAGCCTAATAGAAAAACATTTCAAAATAAATTAAAATTTTTTTTTTTCATTCATTTTGTTATTTTGGGGCATTTTCACTGTAATTTTCTCTTAACCTTTTTTTGTGATTACACTTACATATTTTGTAATTGTGGATCACTTTCTCTCTGAATCAGCAAACAACAAAAATGAAGACTGCTCGATCTCTGTGTCAAACTCACATAGGTATCCGGGTGCTCAGAAGAGGGAATACTTGAAATACCAGATTACAGAGAAAATAGTCCTCGGCACTCCAACGATAAGTAAAATAAATCTTATTTATTATGCATTCAATAAAAGCAGGAGGGATAAAATGGTCAGACAAGCACCTTACGTGTTTCGCACCTAGAGGCGCTTAATTATAGTGAATCTGTGCAATATATAAAACACTTTCTCTCTGAGAAACTGGGAACCAAGAATTCTGATAGTTGAAGCCACAAATCATGTAAAATTGATACTACTCACAAATTTACTAGCAGTATGCAAGTGCAGTTTTATTTGCTTGAACAATTTGTATACACAGGTACGCAGGGAGAGAAAACTTCAAACAGCTGTCAACAGGATGTCTACTAGGGTTGCTGTCAATAGCAGACTATGGGCTGCAAAATGAGCCGTGAAGCTGCAAATCTACAATAGTCTTAATATGGTGCCTCTACATTGGCAGCACTCATTGTTTTATATTCTGGGTATGTTCATAGATGTGTCATTTGTAGGTCTCATATGGCCCTCACATTTCCACAACCTAAAAGTTCTAAAACCTGAAATATTTTAGGACGGCTGTAGCAGGTCCTACTAGAAGGCCATGGACTTCCAATCAGACCCTCCTTCCCTTGTATATTTCCTAAAGTATTTGCAGGGTGGGTTTTATGCATACTGTTATCCCTTCAGGGATGACTTAGGAATTTGCCAATGACAATATCTGAGAAACTGAGAAAAACATACATCTCTCGTGAATGTTTGCCGTGGAAAACCTACAAGGCAACAGCAAAAACAAACAACCAAGGAACAAGGGACTTTTCCTAAAGAAACAATAACTTGTTTTCTGGTTCAGAAAAACATTGTCATTAGCATGCAGTGGGATCCTACTAGGCAACAATTAAAAGGAATTCACTTTTTTCATCACTGTATTAGTTTGCCTAATAGTAGATAATGTTTACAAGTACATATTGATATAGAATGTTCATAACAGTGACCCTTTAATGATATAATAGAAGCAGACTGCATTTAGGCAGAGACTTCATTTAATATGTGGCACATCATTTCATTAATGGAATACAATAAAATATCCGAATGCCATTTTCCTCTGTGGAGTGTCATTAAATAAAAATAATGGGATTAGCTGCCTGGCCAGCTGCAGATGGGATTAGCGGTGCTTAGTAACAAGATGGGACCTGTACGCTTTCCATTTTAGGTAATCGTGCAGTTTCTGCTTCAACATCTCTTCGGAAGGATACGGCTGAATCTGTCAAGAATAAATAAAGGCAATAAATAAATGAATAAATAGATGAAACTGTTTCATTCTGATTTAAGTTTATTATACACAGTTTTATTTATCTTATAATGGAAGCTCAGCTGAAAAATCCAACACATAGTAGTATTTTCAGCACTTTTATAACTTTATGGGGGTTATTGACTAAAGTGGGAATTGATGTGTAAAGGTGTGAATTTGCCACTTCCCCATATTTTGGTATTCAGCAAACTCTGCAATGTGGCAAATTTGCCAGCTAACAACGGTTGCACACTACACAATAGACTGCTATTGATGTGGTCACGAATTGACTATGGGACAATTCACTTCGACAGTTCAATTTTCACTTTAGTCAATAACCCCCACAGACATTTTCTAAACATTGCTTTCTATGGGCGAAATTTATTAAATGCATAAATTTTACAGATCGATCGAAATTTCGATCGATTCCGATCGATCGATCGGAATTTAATTTCGATCGATCGCTTCGCATTTAATAAATTTCGCCCATTAATGTCTGTCAGTTTCTTTTTTCAACTTTCAACAATCCCTGTGCATACTGAAGCACCACACACCCAGTAGTGATACAGACAATGAGAATAGTCACAACAATCATGTTGCATTGAATGCTTATTAAAAAGTATTAGAATACTGATATTGTAAATAGAAATCATGTAAGCAGTGGTAACAAACAGACAGCTCTATAAAACAAGAACAAGGGACAATTAGCCCAACAAGATTATTTTTTAACTTTCAAATGTAGTTATGATAAATGACACACATTTTGTATATACTGATAGTACAGACAAAATACAGACAATCAGGGAAATTCATCAACAGGTGCAAACTTTCCAGAGGTCTAGTAACCCAGAGAAACCAATCAGGAGTTAGTATTTACTGGTATATAGGATCTAAAAGTATGAAAACGTAGTGACCCAGAGTTGGGCACTACTTTAAACTTAAGTGGTTTAACCATCTGACCTGGTGGGAGCTATGTCATGACCCTATGGGGGTTATAATTCACTGGATAGCAAAATCTAATATACCTTGGTCAGTAAAGATAATAAATTTGTAGAGTATATGTATAAAAGGGTGCATGAGGACACATACTGACATATTAAATTAGTATCTACATTTGTATATTTGTCCATAAGATACTATATATACTATAAGAAGTTACAATAGATAATGGAAATTTTCTAACATTTCTTTAAAAATAACAACATACTATAATGGCTATTGGAAAAATTTTAAGCTTTTAAAACATTTTCATATATATATATCCCCTCTTTAATTCTCTGCTGCTGTAACATGATCTTCGTCTGTAGGGTGGGATTTTTGAGTAAGACCAGCCCTGAAAAATATTCTGTTAGTTCATCCTGGGGTATATACGTCCCCTCCAGAGTTTCTCCTAGCTTTGCTGGAGCTCAGGGAAGAGGTCCTGCTACTATCTTCCCCTGCAAGGAGGCAGGGCTGAGGAACTCCCATGGAGGAAGACAGGGTTGAGAAGCCTAGATGGCATAAAGGGCTTACAAACTTCTGTGAATCTAGTAGAAGCTGTAGCTTTTTATAGGGTGTGGTAGGTGCACCGAATAAATTATAAAGGACTAGACCCAGAATCTTAGAGATACTCCATTACCTAGTGAAAACCAAAGCTGTGAGAACCTGCTATACCTGTGTTGTATAGACACAGATAATGCCCCATTGTTATGCTTACAGTCCTTGGTACAAATAGATTGTGGGATGGAGTTCCATAGTCTCATTGCTCTTATAGTAAAGAACCCCCTTCTATGTTGGTGCAGAAACTTTCTTTCCTCTAGACACAGAGGCAGAAGTGTTCCATTGAACATTACTTGGAATTAAAGGTTAATGACTCATAAAAGTGTTGTTGAGTTTGAAAATAAAAAAAAATATTTCTTAAATGGCACTTGTATGTAAAACATGCAAATCAAAAATATAGCAAAGCCAAAATGAAAAGAATGCTGGCTGCAAATATCAGTTCTTAAGTACTTACAATAGCACATGGAAGTGTTTAGAATAATTTAAAAAGACATAGGAAATATTTATATAGAAATAATTTACTGTGCAACATTTTAACATGGTTAGCCCTATTGCCCTAACAGTATAAATATAGAAATTTAAGACCCTGTAGTAGGCGTAATAGGGTAATTCAGTTGTAGAATACCGGAAGATGTCGAATTTCCACATCACTGCAGTTTTATCTGGAGTTTTATTGAAAGCCTCTGGGAAATAGAACAAGATGCATAATTAGGAGTTATGAGGAAGATGAGGTACCTGTTGAAACTAAAGTCACTGGGGAAAAAAGAGTTACATACTCATTTACAAGATAAATGGGATAATGAACTCATAAATATGCACAACGCTGTAGCTAAGCATGTCCAAATTAAAGATTGCTGGCTCTGTACACTTCTATTTTTCATCAGAACCATATATAGCTTGTCCCTGTAACTTAAAAAGAATTGATCATGGAATATGGGGAGTCCTTTCATTTTTCTACAAACTCATCTGCTGCGGTAAATGGCTTTTTTCTAATGTTATTGTTCATTTATGTTTTCCCACAACCTTAATTAGGTGGCAAGTCCAATGATTTTATTTAATAAACCTCTCTTCCCTAAAAATAAGAACATCTGCTGGAACTGTAGTAGATCTGCCATTTTCATTTGTGCAATACTGCAGTTCACTTTTAGGCACTAAGCTTTATCGGCAAAGGATGTTTCCTGTGCGTTCCTCTACAAAGCCTATGGAGAAGTTCTTTACTGTCTATGTGTAAGCTTCTTCTCCAGCCCTATATAGCAAGCCAGAGGCTTTAACACATGCACAGTCCTGTTACTCAATAGGGGAAGGGGCTAAGGATATGTCAACAGGAAACCTGTGCTTTTCAGTGCAGGTTGAGAGTAATTACACATTTAAAGTAAAGTAGAGCAATGCAAAAAATATGCTAATTTAAAATTAGGCAGATTAGCTGACAGCTTTACCTACAGTCAAAATCTTTAGTGACATATCACAACAAAATGGCTAAAAGCCTTAAAGGAATGTTGAAAAGTTAATAGACTAATACAGAGCTAAGTTATTTTAATGTTCTACTGAGTGCTATGGCAGCAAGGCTTCACTTTTGTTGTTAGGCACGTCCCAGTAAGATAGATGTTAGCAGAGAAGACAGGAACGTTTACTAGAACACAACAAGACAAAGAAGCTTGCACCATTTTTTCCAAAACAATTCTCTTCATTTTACACTAAGGGATAAACTTGAAAAGGGAGATTTTGCCTTTTTCGAATTTTATTCCCTGTAAATCTCGCATGTTTGATTAGTAAATATCAATCGATATTTTTCGATCGGATGTTTCAATGGAAAGTAGCCATACTTTACATTAGTGCTTTGGCTACTTTCCCATCAGAAAATCCCAATCGAAAAGTTTCCATCGGTAAAAAATCAATTGAAAAATGTAATATCGCAATATCGATATCGTCAAAATTGCGATATTAATATTAAAAAAAATAGTTTGATATCGCAATTTTGGTAATATTTACGATTTTAATAAATGTCACCCTTAAAAGTTGAAATACCTTTCACTCTAGATACTGTTTTACTAAACAACTTTTTGACACATAAGAAAAAAATTGGTCAAGTAGAGGATTCCTGTAAGAGAAACCTATACACAATCTTTGCTTCATAGTGATGTCTTTAATAATATTAAAGAAAATTGAAGGTAAAGATAGGAAACATGTATCATTGGTTAACTCCATTTATCATCTTCGACATTTGCAGTCAACTGGCAGAAGTGTAATAGAATCAAAATGTCAACTTCACTCTATCTTTAGCCCCCAAAAGGATTACACTGAAACTAGATTAGACTGCTTAGAGGTGCATTACCATCAAAAAGAGCACAATAACCAAATAAATTTCATTAGGTTTCAATGTTTCATCAAATCAAAAGTGAAAAAAAAAAAAGATTTAAGAATTTTAAAGGATTAAATAAGTCCGGGAGTTGGATTATATGCGTTAAACTTTAATATAGTTAGGCTGGGATAAAAAAAAAAGATGGAGATATTATATACCTTTAATTCTTATATTTATTTATAGGAAGAACATCTTGGCTTGTATATAAAAAGATTCACATTGTGCTTTATGAACAGGATCTGTAAGGCTTCAGTTAGAACAGGCTGCCTGCTGATTTAAGCTTTGTTCTGAAAAGATTTGCCAGTGATAGCTGGCCCTATGATAGTCCGATGGAACAGAGAATTATGTTCTGACAACTCTGGACATCATTTTCCTTGCTAAAGCACAAACAATTAACCACTGCTGAACATTTTTTTTTTTTTTTTTTTAAAGTAAAGACCTTGGCAATCTTTGCTCTTAGTCGCACAAAGTATTGTGTTTAGTCTTGCAAGTAATAACTGGTCTGCTTTTTTTTTAAGATTTCTCACCATTTATGTGAACTTTCTAGTTTTCTGCAATTGATATATCCATTCAACATGAAAGCAAGATACAAGGTACATATTTAAACATTGTGAGGAATCGGATCTTTCTAGCGCCTCCTTTACTGATAATAGTCTGGAAATTTATAAAGCATGATTAAGACCTTTACGAATTTTATCGATGTAAAAAGACAGCTGCCTGATCAAAAAATATTGATCAATTTTACCAATTGAAACTTTTCATTTGAGTTTTTTGATCGGATTATTTGATGGAAAGGTAGCCATACTTTACATTAGTAGTATACTTTACATTGGTAGTATGTCTATCTTTCCATCAAAAAAATCCAATCAAAAACTTAATCGAAAAGTTTCTATTAGTAAAAATCAATATTTTTCAATTGGGCACCCTTTCTTTAAATCAATAAAACTCGAGAAGGTCGAAATCTACTTTCTCGAGCTTTATACTTTTCACTAAGAGACAACATCAGGAATGTCCTATACATAAATAATTTGTGATACTAACCCTAGTATGGGCACCTTTATAGATTGGGCTGGCAGTATGCAAATAAAACACTGGGTAACAAATGGCATGATTATTTTAGAACAGATCACAATAACAGACAATGCGACTATAATCCAGGGAATTATTCTGATTGCCATATTTGGAGTCAGGAAGGAATTTTTTTTCCCTAATATGAGGATAATTGGCTCTTGCCTCATGTGTTTTTCCCTTCCTCTGGATCAACATTGTAGGAAAATAGGCTGAACTGGATGGACTTGTGTCTTTTTTCAGCCTTATAAACTATGTTACTATGTTACTATATAATACACAGTAAAAACAGGAAGTTCATGTAGATTTACCCAGGGCTCCATTTTCACTAAAACCAAACCGAGAGCAGAGAGCAGCATCAGAAGAAAGAACATTATTAATATATATGTTAGCACATTACTTGAACAATCCACCCTAGTTTAACAAGCACTTTTGTTCTTCTTAAAGGTCTCCTTTCTGGGTACCTGTTTTTTTTTTTTTTAATCTGTTTTGTGTGCTGGTTTTGGCTGATTGTCTTGCCTTTTTACAAGAGAAGTAAAGGTTAAAACAGAGAAAATAAAATCCTTTATATCTACCATAAAACACTGTGCAATGGCCATAAGAAGGGATGTAAAATTGTGTTTTTTTTTTTCTTACAATTAAACAAGTGAAAAAATTATAACTGAAGATCATTGTCAAAAATTCAGGTTTGTGCGCATCGCTCTAAAATTCCGAGGGAAAAACTGAGGGCGATAGTAATTTTCTTCTGCATGAAACACTCTAGGGACGCTTTGCTACAGTATCTGTCAGTCTAAAGTTTACTACAATATATTTTGACAAGGTATAGAGTCTTAAGGATTTCTTTACTCGAATTCTGACCTAACGGACCCAGGATAGACAGAGAAAGCTAATAAGATGATGTGTGATGAGACAGACAAGCTTTCTGCATTTCTCTTTAATGGATGCACATACGGTATATTTCAATATACTATCAATATATGCTGTATCCTTGCCCTCTTGGACTCATTTTAGAAAATTTTATGGTCATGGTAATTAAGAAATCGGATTAGGGTGGAAAAAAATTTGTTATGGTCATTAGATGATTACATTTCAGAGGTCATTAATTAGATAAATATTAAATTGTTCAACCATATTCCAGCAAGCGCCATTTGAGGTCATATTAACAGAAGAATGACATTCATATTTTATTTGCTACCAAAGAAATAGAAACATGACTTAGACAGTCTGTAATAGCAGAACGGGTAAAAAAAAAACTCCATTGATGACTGCTTTCAGCTTTCTGATACATGACTTTGCTCCTATGCCTGAGGCATCTTAGGTCTAATCAATAAGATAAAGAACATAGAAGCTTTGGAAGATTGTTTTCTCCTTTTCTGTTACATGGTGTCATCGTAATCAGACATACAACATGATCTGGGTGTATGGTGGCACACACATTTCACTCAAAACACATGTTGAGTTTATGTGCCATCTTCCAAATTGCATCTTAACAACATGATTATTTCATATTTAACAGAAATTTGTCTTTATAAGAGTCAGGTGTGGCCTTGTGGGACAATCATTTGTCCATTTCAATTGAGGGTAGTGGAAAAAGGACATGGTCTTGATAAAGACTTGGAATTTTACACCAGAATTTGGTTACTTTACATAGATGATACATTATTTTATGGGAAGGTTCCTAAAAATGTTCTTTGCAACTTCTTGGGGATTCACAGTAATACCAATTATGGATCTTGACAATTGATTTAATTAGGAGAGAGACAACTACCAATAGCAGTTTGCGATTTAAAAGTTTCCATCCAATCAATCTTAAGGAAGAAGTGAAAGCTGTTTTTGAGAGTCCATAACACAGGTTGGTTGATTTTATAGGTTGAGCTTTTTGGAAGTTGTATCTTAACCTAATTATGTAACTAAATAATTTAAAACTACTAGCCGAGAGCCACAGAACACCACCAGAGACTTTAAAGAAAGAATACCCTGTACAACTGATTATCCAAAGCCAGTGGTTTACAGGACAAAAATCTCCCTCAACCCTAACTCCTGGGCTGACAGAAATTAATGGGGTTAGTCTGAAAATTAAGACCTTTAATGATCAATAGCAGTATGTGGTGCATATATTTCTTCATTTCATTTCATCAGTGGCATCAAGTACTTCTGTAAATACCTATGACTCGCCAAAGATTTCTGAAACTATGACCATATTAGGTAGTTTTGAATAAACTTTAACAGCAACTGCAACACCTACAAATACAACTAAATACTATTATGTTTTTGCAATAAAATGTATGTGGGGAAAAAAAACCCATATACTCAAGTCAAGTCTTTCTGAACACAAAGGTTATATGATGCAGCAGAGTATAGAACAATTTCCAGTATTACAAGACATTTCTTTAGTCATCACGAGGGAACACCGTTTACATGGGTATTGTTAAAAAGACCTTCAACCTTAGAGGTTGGAATCTTGGCTGAAAACTACTATGTAGAAAATGCAGTTGGATCTATATGCTGGACAATTCATATGCAAAGTGGTTAAATGAGGACTATGTCCTCAACCAAGTTTATTTAGGTTATGAGCTACCTATAATTTGTTGTTGATCAACCTTGTTCCTTTGATAGTATGCAAACTATAAGAAACTACAGCAGTTTCCGATCCATGAATCCAGACACTAGTTTTCCTGACCAATTTATTAAACTTGGAAAGACCGCTCTGTGTCCTTCCAAGTTTACCAAGAGAAATCTCGCATTGTTCTCACGGAATTTCAAGATTCAGCTTTTCTATCTTGATTTTTCAAAATTTTCGATGGTATGTTACAGAGCCGGCTCCAGGTTAGTGGATCTACAACATTTGATCTTCTGCCTGTCTCTTCACAGCCACTAACGCTGCACATGTGTGTCAAACAGATCACTACAGACAGGGGATCCTGGAACAGGTATTGGAACTGAACTCTTTAACAATTCATTATATATTTCTCAGACAGATTTTATTATTATATTTATTATAGGCTGTTATTATCCCCTACATTATAATTACACTCATATTATCTCCTCCTGGAGAAACCTTCACACAGTACATATTTTTTAGTAATATTTTAAAGATGTTTTCATCTGCTCTGTGGAATTTTCATTCAAATGACAAAAACACAAAACAACAGATATAGTATGTTATAGTATGTTAGAAAAAAAACTTTTCAATTCACTTTCATGCAATTGTACAGCCACTTTCTACAAAACAAGCATGAATTTGGTGCCAGGCAGTCTTCAAATTAGAACAAGACACATCAACATGGAAAGGAAAATAGAGTCTAAGGGCCATGTTAATATTAGCTACTTTTAACCAAGGATGCTTGCCAAATGTTTGATGAAAGAAAATTGGCCTCTAAAAAATTAATAGAATAGCCTTGATGGAAACTAAGACCAATGGAGTTCTCAAAATGTGCGCACAGAACTATTGCTGAATTGCCCTTTCGTTTCCTGTAATTTAATTCAGATGAATCTACAGTGACCGTCATAGGCAGAAGTAAAAAATGTCTTGTCCTAAAGGTGCAATAGATGAAACATATCACTGAGATCTAGAAGTACATTTAATACAGCAATATAACAAAAACAAGTACCAGGGAACATTGCTGTCTTTCTAAACACTTGACAAAAAAAATGCAATTGGATGTTGGCTGAAAAGGTCAGAAACATCTTGTATATACTGGAGAAAATGTGAACAAGTAAACCAGTTTCTAAGCACAGTATGTTGTAATTAATTATTTTGTATCTTGGTATTTTAACTTCATTTGGTAAAAAGCAAGGTGCCAACTGTTTCTATGATTCCTTGAGGAATCTGATTAGAAGCGTTGCAATGTAAGCTTATTTCTGGCTTATAACCTTGTGTTTCCCATTGAGAGGAAGAGAATACCAAACAGCCTTAATTCTTAGTTGTTAGCTGGAACATACTTGCTCAGTTAGTAGTCTGCACCCCCATCCCCTACTATAGTTAGTCTGATGGTGATAGGTTCACTTAAAAGTAAAAAAATATACATAGAAAATGTACATAGAAAAAGGTAGGGAGGTACACAAGGAAGTTGGTGGTTGGCATGCTTTGATCCCAACCTGACCCATATGCAGTACATTGAAAAACCTTTCAGATCTTCAAAAGGACAAATGTTAGAGATTATCCCTAATTTATTAGCAGGGATTGAGTAACGCTTATCCTAACCTTGCCAATAAAATTGGGAGCTTCCCTCATCTTTTGCATCAAGTGACTAAGTCAGCAAAATAAAGAAAGGCAAAATTAATATTATTCCCAGTCTAGGAGACCACACAAAATTAAAGCTCATGGCAGATCACTGCTCCAGTCTGTAAAATGTTACATTTAAGTAAAAAAACTGTTAAAATGTTGCTAGTGTACATACAGTCAAGTGGTCAAGCATGCTTGTTCAATCTTCTCTTTTGCTTGACTACAATTAAAATATTAGAGCAAGATAGTGAAACCTACCATAACAGGCTAATAATTTGCATGTCAAGTGTAACAAAACTTTCCACTGTTTGGATACAAAAAAATTATTCAATAAACCAGAAAACTGAACCTTAGAATTTTTTCACTACATTTTTCTGCAGAAGATCATCAATCGATAAGTAGTAAGTGTACAACGTTCTGTCATTCTCATGGGATCCTATGTTTGGAAACCTGAGGACTATACACTCTGCTTTTGCTAACTTTATTTATAATGCAATGGAAATCATTTTAGCCATGCTAACTTACCCTTCTACTGGAGCTGAAGGTGTTATCTTGTTGTAGTTTGTAAAGAAACAGGAAAAGATAACGACCTATTCTTGACCTAACCATTTTTTAAGTTAACAATCTGGATTTAATACTATAGTTTGGCCAAAATAAGGTACTGAAATATAAGAAATTTATTTGCACTAAAGAATAAAAATGTATTTATACAAGTACTCGCATTGTTATTGTTTTTTTTTTTTTTTGTTTTGCTTTGAGAAGTTGTCCAAATAGCTGGACATAACATTAGAAGATCTTGCTCTTAGCAGCTGGTCATCTTAAAAAAATGGTTCATTTTCTATTGTTTTAATTTTTTTATATGGTTCCCTTAGGGCAAGTATACCTTTAGGGGCTGAACCCCACCCCCCACCACACACACTCACCCATGACAGCTTCCTCCTGTGGTCATGATAACTGGGAAGGAACCAATTTCAATTTCTTTATGTGGGTCTATTCAATATATAAAACCATGTTTTGTATTAAAGGACCATTAGCACATAAAATCCCATTAATATTTGCTTGGCAGTTATTTAAATATAGCACTTGTAAAAATGATATATTTGAAGTTACATTTATGAATTTAATTAATTTCTTTCTTTTCTCATCTTTGCTGATCACAGCCATGTTGTTAAACAGACCTCATTCAGCCCTATTTTATTTTGCTTTAGATAATAAATATCCAGTAAGTGCAAAAAAAATACTCAAAGCTAAATATCATAATCAAAATGTAGAAATTTTAGAAGCACATATGTATTCTATTATACTATAAATGCATTTTTTTCAATTTTGGTGTTGCTGTTCTTTGAAGTATTTTAATCAATTTACAGCCAATTAATAAAATATATTATTTTTGCAGTAATCATATAGCAAAATAGATCTGAAATGTTCAAGCTGTTTTTGTTATTTACCTTTCACTATGTCTTTTATGGAACTGAGGTTATTTGATATGTTGCAATATATTTTAATTGTACATGAAATTGCTTTATTAAGTGTCTCATGAAATTTAATTCTATTTAGAAAAATAAAAAAAAAGAAAGAGGTGAAGCCGGCTTTTCCCACAAGCTGAATATTTAAGTTGAAGTATAATTTAATTGAGGATGAAATAGAAAAGATGTGAAGGTTATGCAGATACAAGCGCCTCATGCTTTTTTCATGGTAAAGTTTAATAAATTATACACTCTGAACTCTTCAGAAGAAGGCATGTGTCCAAACAAAGTGACATATTATCGTAAGTGTGCTTAAGTAATAATTAAAGTAGATTTACCGAATTCAAATAGCTCCAGAAAACTAATGAATACAACACATCTTATTAGGCTACAAACAGGACTATTAAAACCTGAGAGGTGTAAAGGTAATTTTGAGGGTCAGAAGAATGGCTTGTAGACTGAAATGGAACAGCTTTTGATGAAACGGAAATAGTGTCCTTCTATTCATACTATTAGACTAGTCAACCAAATTTAAAATAAGTTCTGCTCATATTTTTGTTTTTTTTTTAACTTTGCTGAAGGATAGGATGAAGGTAAATGAAATGCAAGTTTTCCTTTATAAGCTTAAAATATCACTTCGCACAAATAATTTTCAAAATATATGCTGAGTGGCATTTTTAAGATACACAGGTCTTCCTTGACTAAAGGGTGAATTCACCTGTTGAATACACCTCAATACAATTCGAGTTGCATTGCCAAAATAGTCATGAATTCACTTCTCATGATTGACTAAGCCATGACTAGTCTTTTCAAACAAACAAACAGCGGTGATTGCTGTTGGATGCAATGTCGGAAGTAGACATCCCCTAATTCGTCTTACGGAAGTGGCAAAGTCAAGCAGGTGAATTCAGAGAAATACACCTAGCCACATGTGTTCCTTTCATACACTCCTCCTATTAGTCAGAGAAATACACCTAGTCACATGTGTTCCTTTCATACACTCCTCCTATTAGTCAATTGTAGAAGTACCTGTGCACAAGCACATAAAGTGATGAGAAGTGCTCCTTAAAATTGTAACTATTGTAGTTGCCCATATTTGTCACGTATTCACCACATCGCAGAGTTTGCTCAATAAGAGAACATGGGGAAGTGAAGAATCGACACAAACTCACAGCTCTAAGTGACTATTCAGACTTCTCAGAATGTGTTCCATGATAAGTGATAAGGTTGACACTCTAATTTTTTGAGACAAACTGGGGGTAAATGGTGTTTGGAGGATATCTGTAAAATTTTTTAGACTTGGTAAAGACGGTGAAATATTGACAATATATTTATATTGCTGGTTTTTTTTTTTCATTTTCTAAAATGTAATCACTGACAAGTGTTCGACTGATTTAGTTAAAAAAAAGGCTAGAACTTGTTATTCCCTATGAAGATAGTCTGATCATTTTGCCACACTTGAATGTTTTTTTTTAATTGATAAAGACCATATTGATATCTGTTTGCAACAGAAGGGAAAAAGAATTGAAAACAGAGAACAATGTACCAATTTTGCTAGACTGAATTTAGAGATATCAATATTTACCAATATTAACAATTTTTAATCGGTCTTTTATAAATCAGCGGAGTTGAAAAGTTCATCATATAAAAAAATAGTATCAAAATTCATCAGAAAACAGTGAAAACAATTCAGAAAGTTGAAATGACCTTTATAAATTTCACTCTTTTTTAGAAAACACATATGGACAGAAAATCATAATTTAGCTATGGGCGGTTTCATAAATAAGCTGTTTACAACCACTGGCCAGCCATAAAATGTCTTTTGGGTGATAGACCATTCTAAGGTGCACCACTAGTAACACATGGCACATTCACCAAACATAGTCCAAAAGCTAGTCAAGGTGCACATAGGACCTTATTAGTCTTGAACCTAACTAAGGAGTTGTGATGTTCTTGACATTTTTGAACCAGAGAACCTATTGTCATAGGCTGTTTAAATGTTCTTGATCCAACCTCCTTTACATAAAGAATTAAAATGTATAACCTGGTTTATTCATTTGCTTTTCTCTGTGGACACATTCAAAGTTTTGAATTTTACGTTCCTAATCTTATATTCACCTTACACATACGGAATGCAGAAAGACCTCTTTCAAAATACAGTGTAACATCTTCTGTGTTGACACCGACAAATATGAAAATGTGAAAATATTTCATGCAAGTGATGCAATCACACTGCATTTCTAATACAAATTAAGTGTCAAAAAAAGTAAGACATTTTAAAATCAGATAAGACTGTCGGTCATTAAAATGTATTACATCTGATTCCCATGTTTGTCACATGTGATTCCATTGGGATGAATAGGGAGATAGTCGGTCACAATTTACGAAAGTTGCAGTACAGGCAGCACAGTTGAATCATATGCAAATTAATCACAGATTCTGAATGTGTAAATGGGTGATAAACAAAGGATATGTGTGAGCAGTCAAACTTACTGAGTTTGTACAATAGAAAATTACAAAGTGCACATAAAACTTAATATTGGATTTGTTCTATTTTATATGTAAATGAATACATTTCCAGGACGGTAAACTAAGCAATGATTTTAAATTCTGCTGCTGCGTATTAAAAATAAACTTCAACCTAGTAACTAGAATTGTGAAGTCAGCCTGTGCCTGACTGTAACTGTCTATTCCTCCAACCATGAGAATGGAATCTATGTCTTTGATTACGAGCTGATCTTAGAGCAAAATCTGTCCGACCACTAGCGGGTTGAACAATTAAGTAGGCCTTTAGAGTTAGACATAGCAGTGTCAAAAAAGCTTAAAAAACTATTTCAAAAGTGGGATGAGTTCTATTCAGGTCAGAATGGAGTGCTGGGGCCCACCAAAAAGCAGTGTATCAGGAACCGATCAGAAAACAGGAGACCAGGTGCCCACCAGGAAAAATAGCAGTGTAGGACTGCCAGTACAGAATTCCTCCCTCACTGGCCTTGTGCATGACATCACACTTCACATGACATCAGCCATGAAGGGGGACCTTCCGGTGGGCCCACTTAACCCCAGTCTGGAGATAAACAAGAGATATGGGGGCTCTCCAAGAAACAAGAGATCAGAGGCCCACCAGGAAATAAGAGATCAGGGGGCCCTCCAGGAAACAAGGGATCAGAGGCTTATAAGGAAAGAAAAGATCAGGGGCCCAACAGGAAAAAAGAGATAAGGGGCCCACCAGGAAGCAGAACAGGGACTTTTGATCTTCAGTTCCTATGATTTAATTATATCCTTCCTATTTTGTCTCTAAACCTATACCTGATTACAATCAGAAATAGTTCATAATGCTGCAGTGTGAAAGTCAAAGAGGGCCCATTAAGGCCTGGAAGTTTTCCCTGTGTCCAACACTGATTCTATTAGTTTTTTTATCTTAGAAATAGATAAAGGAAAGGGAGAGTATATAGATAAAAGAAATACTCTCTGGAAAACTTGTCTATTCATACTGACTGTTAGCTCAATATTGCAATATTCATGTTTTTTGCATCTGCATCTAATATATATGACCACACTACCATACGTTATTGTATTGTTAAATATTGTATCATGTTATAACCTTTGTTTTTTACTTTTTCTTGTTTTTCTAGAAAAGAAAAGAATTTCCTACATAATTTAATCTTTTTATCAATGGTTGTGTTTCCCTATAAAATAAATGTTTACTACTATATAAATAAGTAGTAATACTTACACAGCTGGATAACTTCCGAACATACTCCTCATCCATATGCCTTTTGAAGAATTCTTTTGATATCACAATACATTCTGCTCCATCAGAAACTAGTGCCAGTGACAGTGTGTCTCCGAAAACAAGGTACACCAATCCCTAGTGAAGCAGTATGGGAATATCAATATGGTCAATACTGAAAACGGCACAAGTCACACAATTTTAGCACTGGTTTTTAAAGGAATCAGAATACAGATAACCACAGATAATGCACAAGTGTTTAAAAATGAAACATTAAAATAAAATGAATGAGAAATAAATGAGATTGTTTAAAATATAACCAGCAGAGAAGAACAAATGTAACAATGTCTATTTTAAGCCTTGATGTCTAGGTAAACCCTAGGATCCAAAGTAAAACAAATCTGTACAATGAAATGTAGATTTTAAATGTACTTTATGGTCCATTGTAAATCTGATCTTCTGATAAGGCTAAGGCTAAAATTGCATTTGAATAAGCCACACCATACTATGTATTCCAGTACTTAAGAATAAATGAAAAAAGTCACTTGTGTGTGAAGATGCAGTGATAGAATAAAGGGGTATGTCCCTAATTCTGGCATTCTACGTTTGTACTGCTGTTTTTCATTTATCCTTAAAGGAACGATCAAGGGGGTCATTCATTAAAGTGCATATTCGCCTAGCCCAGTGGTCGGCAAAGTGCGGCTCGCGAGCCACATGCGGCTCTTTAGCCGCCTTGTTGTGGCTCGGGCCGCACTGCCGAAGCCATGCCCAAGCCCCACCCATGACCACCAACAGCTCTTCTGATTGGCTTTCGGTGGTCATGGGGTCGGGAGAGGGCACGCCTCCCTCCTCCGGCGGCTCAGAAGATGGTTATCGCTGCCGGAGGAGGGAGTCAAATGGCTCCCTCCTGAAAAAAGTTTGCCGACCCCTGGCCTAGCCTAATGACATTGCGTCTATTCAGGTCACTACGATCAGGAAGACGCAAATTCACTTCTCCTTATTTACAAAACAGTGGACAGTGACAAACACGGTCACATGCATAGTGCGGCGTAGTCAGTCACACAATAGTAAGATGAGAAGTCATGCGGAGTGAGGCAAACTCCTCCAGTGAAGGGCAGAGACGTCAGTCACATCATATCCCACTAACTGTATATAAGTGAAAAATACTTATTTTTATATGTCACCTTGTGCCTAGTTCATGTTTAGTAGTAGACTAATTTAGTCGCAGTCACCATTGTTACTTATGAATGAATAGTCATTTCACTCAACACTGGAGCCCTGCCATCAAACCCCACAATTCGCCAATCTGATCTGACAAAGGCAAA